>CAUYRT010004580.1:0-10695 GCA_963574885.1 Lepilemur ruficaudatus
TTTTATTGGGGGAAAACTACAAAACATTTACAGTACAATGTTTACAGTCACAATTTGTAGTGAGCTGATTTCCCAAAATATATTACCACTCAAGTTGACTTATCTTGTTAAATTCAAAAACCTAGTCTGTCAAAGTAGTCCAGAGAGTACACACCTAGTGCTCCAACTGTACCTACGTACAACCAACACTCCATTTTAAGTGTACAATTAAATGATTTTCAGTGAATTTACCGAGGTGTACAGTTAATCACATAAATCAGTTTTAGAGGAATTCCTTTCCCCCATTGAGACCCCTAATTCCGCTCCCCAACTACTTTCTAAGCATATCCCACCCCTCCACAGTGCCCACCATGTCGCTCAGACGTGGATAAAAACCATTCTTGAGGACTATACAAAACATGCAGTGGGCTTGTTTTGACCCATGTACCATAGTTTTCTGACCTTGTATTTTTATTGTAAATTATAAAGAAGGAAGGATGATATAAACACCACTATCCTCTCTAAACCAAGAATTCTGGACTCTAGGTATTCCAGAGTCCTACCTCTCTAGCAAAATATCAAGATGCAGAGGGTTTGTCCTCATTGGTAAGCTTATTATGGAAGCCTCCAATAAATAAAGGCATCCAATCAATTGACTACCAGAGTTAAAGGGATTATAGTTTAGGTTGCTCAAGATCTAGATTAGAAAACCCCAGTCCTCTGAGAAAATCCTATTAACTCTTGGAAAGCCCACTTACACCACCAATAAAAGTGCACAGAAGTTATTGAGAGCATGACGACAGACTTAAGAAGGCTGGAGTAAGGACAAGATACACATAGCAGGCAGACCCCAGGCCTGAGTTCATCTGTGGATGCCGGGATGTGATGGTGGACAACAGGAGAAACAAACTGCACCTCTGTGGAGGTTGGTGAAGCAGAGCAAAAGATTCAAAAGTTAACCCACCCCATCTCAGCTTGATACCAGAATGATAGTGCACATGTTTAGAAGGGAACACGGGGAATTCTGAAAAGATTGACTTACAGACTATAAGTTTTCAGCTACCTAATGAGTTCAGTTATGAGAAAATGAATAAAGTTTCCTCTTTGCACATTTAAGTCTGACTGGGCCCTACATGGGGAAAAACTAAGAACTTCTAAGCTTATGTTAATTAAGTAAAGCAACACATTATAATATTTAATGTCAAATATGGATAATCTTGATTATGCTAATCACCATGTGCATTGACTTAAATGTGAAGCATTAACTTCCCATAACATTTCTTGAGGAATACGCCAAAATTTTAATGATGTGAACAAGCTAGAAAATAAATTTGATCTCTAAAAGTGTTGGCTTGATCAGTTAAAACAGCTATGATCAAATCAACTGTTTCAAGTAGAAGGTACCTGTGCTAAGCTTAATTATTTTCTTTCTCTAAACCTCCACACCACCCCAATCCATGGAATATGGCATAAAAGAACTTTGAAAATGAGACTCATTAAGGGTCTTGAGATGATAAGATTATCCTGGATGATCCAGTGGGGCCCTAAGTGCTATCATAAGTATCTTTATATCAAAGAGGCAGAGGGAAATTTGACAACAGTGAAAGAAAAGGAAATGTGACCAAAGAGGCAGAGATCAGAGTGATGTGGCCACAAGGCAGGAAATGTTGACAACAACCAGAAGCTAGAAGAGGAAAGGGATGAACTCTTCCCTATAGTTTTTAGAGGAAGTCCTATGAATACCTTGATTTTGGCCTAGTCAAATTGATTTCTGATATCTAGCTTTTAGAATTTTTTAATTTCAAAATATTAAATGGTACCAGTGTTTTTGTGGCAGGGATGAATTGTATAATGCTGAAGTCAGGGCTTTTAGTGTGCCTGTCATCAGAATGCTATATGTTATACTCAATAGATAAGTTTTTATCCCTTTTCCTCTATCACTTTATAACCATGTGTACCCATAATTTAGCTCCCACTTATTAGTGAGAACATGTGACTTTTTTTTTCCATTCTTGAGATACTTCACTTAGAATAATGTTCTCCAGTTCCATCCAAGTTGCTGCAAAGGACATTATTTCATTCATTTTTATGACTGAGTAGTACTCCACGATATATATGTACTACATTTTTTTATTCATTTATTAATTGATGAGCATTTAGAATGATTCCATCTCTTTGCAATTGTGAATTGTTCTGTGACAAAGAATCAGGTGCAGGTGTCTTTTTTGGTATACTGAGTTCTTTTCCATTGGATACATACTCAGTAGTGGAATTGCTGGATCGAATGGTGGTTCTTTGAAGACTCTCTATACTGTGTTCCATAGAGGTTGTACTAATTTATGATACTAATTTACAGTGTATAAGCATCCCTTTTTCACCACATCTATTCCAACATCTATTTGTTTCTTGATTTTTTCACAATGGCCATTTTGATAGGGGTAAGGTGGTATCTCATTGAGGTTTTAATTTGCATATCCCTGATGATTAGTGGTGTTGAGCGTTCTTTCATATGTTTATTGAATATTTGTCTATCTTCTTTTTAAAAAACTCTGATCATGTCTTTTGTCCACTTTTTAATGGGTTTTCTTTTTGCTGATTAATTTGAGTTCTTTGTAGATTCTTGATATTAGACCTTTATTGGATGTTTAGTTTGCAAACATTTTCTCCCATTCTGTAGGTTGTCTATTTACTCTGCTGATTATATCCCTTGCTGCACAAAACTTTTTAATTTAATTAAGTGCCATTTATTTATCTATTTTTTGTTGCTATATTTGCCTTTAGGGTCGTACCCATAAACTTCTTGCCTAGACTGATATCCAGAAAAATTTGACCATATGATCATCTCAATAGATGGAGAAAAAGCATTCAATAAAATCCAGCACCCGTTCATGTTAAAGACTCTCAACAAACTTAGCACAGAAGGACCATACTTTAAAATAATAAGGGCCATTTATGAGAAACCCACAGCCAACATAATACTGAAAGAGGAAAAGTTGAAAGCATTCCCACTAAGAACTGGAACAAGGCAAGCGTGCCCACTGTCACCACTTCTATTCAATATAGTGCTGGAAGTCCTAGCCAGAGCAATCAGACAAGAGAAAGAAATAAAGGGCATCCAAATCAGGAAAAAATAGGTCAAACCATCCCTGTTGGCCAATGATATGCTTTTGTATCTAGAAAACCCTAAAAACTTCACCAAAAGACTCCTAGAATTGATAAATAAATTCAGCAAAGTCTCAGGTTACAAAATCAATGTATTCAAATCAATAGCATTTCTATATACTAATTACCGTCAAGCTGAGAGTCAAATCAAGGATTCAATATCATTTACAATAGCTGAAAGGAAAATAAAATACTTAGGAATATACTTAACCAAGGAGGTAAAAGATGTCTACAAGGAGAACTACAAAACCCCGAAGAAAGAAATCATAGATGGCATGAACAAATGGAAAAACATCCCCTGCTCATGAATTGAAAGAATTAACATTGTTAAAATGTCCATACTGCCCAAAGTGATTTACAGATTTAACACAATTCTCATCAACATACCAAACCACTTTTCCACAGATCTAGAAAAAATAATCCTAAATTTCACATAGAACCAAAAAAGAGCCAGGCGCTCTTTTAGGAGCTGCTAAGCAACCTTAAGCAAAAAGAATAAATCTAGAGGCATCACATTACCTGACTTCAAATTATAGTACAAGGCTATATAGTAACCAAAACAACATGGTATTGGTATAAAGGTAGAGATAACGACCAATGAAATAGAATAGAGAAGCCAGAAATAAAGCCAAATAGCCAAGACCAGTTGATTTTTGACAAGGCAGAGAAAAACATACACTAGGGAAACAACACTCTGTTCAATAAATGGTCCTGGGAAAATTGGATTGCCACATGCAAGAGAATGAAAAAGAATCCCTACCTCTCACCACCTACAACAATTAACTCAAGGTGGACTAAAGACTTAAATGTAAGACCTGAAAGCACAAAAATTCTAAAAGAGAACACTGGCTTCTAGAATTTTAAGAGAGTATTTGTTGCTCTAAGCAACCAAGTTTGTAGTATTTTATTACACAAATCAAAGGAAACTAACACAATGACCAAGCAATAAGAATTCATAGCCATATCTGATGTAATAGTATTTTCTTAATTTTTATATCTTTACTCTGTTTTCTATCATTACATGTTAAACAAGAAAGAGGATTTTGGGTGACATTATCCGGGATGGGATATACTTAAGTTATCCTACTTTTGTTGTGAGCTTTTCATCTGTGAAACATCCTCTTTTATAGAGCATTTTGTTGCAAATTTGTACAGTTAGTTAATTAGAAAATTATTTTAAATTTTGATCTCAATTTTGTTTTCATGTAACTTCCATCAACTGGTTCTAGTTACTCTCTCAAGCAATTGTCATGGCTCTAACCTTTCTATTACATCACAATATTTTCAAACTTGAATGACTCTATCCTTTCTTTCCCTCATAACTTTTAACATATTTTTTTAAATCATGGTCATCTCCAGACCCAGCCAGTGTATCCCACCCTAACCTATAAATCTTCTGTAAGCAAAATGTGTCTAGTTGCTTTTATTACTTTTCATAAAGCAGTGATTTCTGTAAACTTCATTGTATAAAATCCAGAATAAAAAAGCAGAAAGCTATGAAACCAATGATGACAGTTTATTTCTGGTAGGCTTCCACCATACTAGGTACTGTACTAATGGTGATATCCTCATTTCATAAAGGAGGAAACTGGATTAAGGGAAGTTGCCTAATATATTTAGTAAATGGTTGAAGTCAGTGTTTGAATTCACCCATTTAAACAGTTAAATATTTAACTGAGATTACAGTAGAGTGATGTGAGTAGAAGGACCTTAGCTGAAAGGAATGCTACAAATCTTCATTTCACAGAATTAACTTCAACCTTTTACAGAGCCATGATACATAGTGTAGAGCTGATTGTCAACTGAAAACTTCCTCTTTTTTCTTCCTTTATTTATTTATTTTTTAACAGAAATGCTTGTTAAGTCAGCACTCCTATTCTGTATTTGTGGGAATGCTTTGCTTTCCTAAAACAATGTATAATATAACTTTGGGTCCTATTAATTTTTTAAGTGCCTTAGGTTCGCAGAGTGGATTAACTATAATACTTAGTTCACAGCAACTTCTAATTATTAGTGAATTAATTAGCTACTTTTAATAACATAGACTTACTGTGAAAACAATCTCTAACACAAAATAATGTGCTTGCCATTTCTTTGTTTCTTTTTAATATAGTTTTATTGCATTTATATATATTCCTTAAGTCTTGTTTGAATTGTATTTCAATTTTTTTAACCTATGTAAAGGGCACCATGCTATATCTAGTTATTTGGACCTTTTTTTTTACTTAATATGATATTGCTAAGATTTACCTTTTCCTGCATTACATTATGGCTTATTTAATTTCTATTCTGGAATAATCCACTGTGTAAATGTTACAGTACATATATCTATTCTCCCATTGGTGGTTGTATGCATTGAAAATGAGTTCATATTATTGTTGTGTTTTTGGTGTTATCATTTAAAAAAAAAATTTTTAGGTTGCCAGAGGAACAGAGGCTCTTGATTATAATACGTAGGTAGTTATATTTTTTCCTTTTGTTTGAGAACTTTCTCCCTACCCAAGTTCTAAATAATATTTATCTATATTTTCTAATGAGTTTGATTGTTTTTTACATTTAATAACTTTGAAAAATAGGGAGTTAAATTTTTGTGTAAGATAGGAATTTGGTTACATCTTTTCCCATATGTATAACCATTTTTCCACCTCTGTTGAATAGCCTTTCCTTTTCTTACTGATGTGGGAATCACTTTTGTAGGACAACAAAGTTCCAATTTTGTAGGAATTTCTTTTGGGCCCTTTATTGTATTTCACTGGTCTGTCAGTTAAACTCTGTCAACCACACATTCTTTTAAATATTATTACTTCATAAGAAGTTATTATATCATTTAGGGAAATTTCCTTTTTTAGAAATTACTAGTCTCTACCAATATCTTCTTTTTTCCCCTCTCCTGTGTAAACAGATTATTTGATTCCACAGCCCTCTACCATTTGGGGAGATATATATGATAAATTCTAGGAAATAAAATTTTATTTGAAGTCATATACATCACTTACAGACAGAGGTAACAAAATATCCATTCATCAATTTCTCTTTTTCCTGTTCATGGTGTCCAATTAATTCTATGTTTCAACTAGGTAATATGATAGAGGCCTGGACAAGCTGGATCCATGAGTGACCATATGGCTCACATCTCCCTACGGGACATGTAAGATGAATGAAAAATACATTTTGCATAAATATTTATGTTTTAGAGTTGCTTTTCACTGCATTTTGTAGTATAGTTATATTATAAATTGAAATCCTTAGGTATTTAACTACGTATTATAAAGCAACTTTTTTTTTCTGGTAACGATCCCTACACACTGGTACTAAAGTATGAGTTAGTATAAAAGGTTTCTTTTTCTATTCGTGTTGTTTATTTCTATACTGGAGTCTTAAGATATCCTCCCTACCTAGTGAGTTCATATTAAAAGAATTTATTTCTGAGGAAAAGGACTGTAAGAGAACATGAGACAGCAGATAGGGAAATTGATAATCTGTTTCTTTCTATGAAAGCATTAGTAAGTCTCTTGCCTGGCAAGAGTTTTATCTTCCAAAAATACGAAATCGAATGTTCTAAGTATGGGCTCTATTTGTAAGTAAGAAATCCCCAAAAGTAGGAAAAGGGCACAAGAAGATCATTTTCAGTAGTGCAAGATTGAAATTTGTCACATAAAAAAAAGACTATAGAATAGGATTATGTAAGGTTTTGCCCCTTGGAGTGATTAAGATGCATCTTTTATCTTTCTTTCTCTCTACTAAATCATTTATTGAAAACTATGGATGAGACTTAACTAGGAGGGTGGGAGGTATATTCTGTGATCTAAAGGGCTGGGAAGAGCACAGAGATGGAGTCAGACTTTGAGCTATGTTATGGAATAAAAAATATATCGCAGGATTGACATAATTTAAATGAATATCTTAGCAACTAAATTGGAACAATATAGGTATTTACCATGTATTTTGGGTTTTTTTTAGATTGAGTTCTTTTAGACTTATGAATAACTACAATACTTTCCTTATTGACAAAATTCACTTTTATCAGAAAACTCTAATTTTAAAAGAAAGAAACGCTTATCCCTTGTGTTTTTCAACTGTTTCCACTGAGATGAAGCTTTTCTGTACTCCAAGATTTTACTCTAAAAATCCTATTGCCATAATACTTGCCTGCAGCTAGATACTTAAGTTATCACACTAAAGATTGATTTAAATTAAGTGTAATTATATGACTAGAATCTTTTAAAAATTTTTTCTCCTTTAACCATTAATTTTCAAAACCGTAATTATCCAAAATATATTTAGTTGGTGGTCTTGAATTAGTGCCTATTAAAATAAAATCTATATGCTGGTTAATTTAATCTGATTAGAAGAGAATCACACACTAACATATTGAGCAACTTGGTGAATTTGAAATGCGGCTTCTTAACCTTTACAGCTGCAAAATGTGCTTGAGTCACCCACATGAAAATGATGCTAAAGTTCTCATACTTACCTATTAGCCTGGCACTTTAAAAAATGTAAATGAGTTTCCACTTTTCACCTATCGGATTGAGAAAGATAAAGTTTGAAAAGTCTGAACATACATGGTGTTAGCACGGGTGCAAAACTATCAGGCACTTTCATACATATTATGACAAATGTTAACTAGGGTAATTCTTTGAGGGTGATTAAATAACATACTTTTAAAACTTAAATCATCAAATCATTGACCAGCAATTTAATTTCCAGGAGTTAATTCAACAGATTTTCTCCCTTAAGTGTTCAGAAGTATATACAAGATGATTCATTTTTGGTGATATAAATAATAAATGTCCTTAAAGACATTACAAAAACATTACAAAATAAAATACTCCATGATATAACGGAGTATTATATTACTCTTTAGTCATTGAAAAGAAACCCAGACACCCGTATGTATGTGTTGATATATAATCTCCACAAAAATAAATTAAAATAAACAGTGTTTAGACTTCTCAGTCTGATAGGAAAAACAAAAAGAAACAGTGTATAAACTGCACTTTAATCTGTGCATTTTAAAGGAGTGCTTGCACATGCATAATACAACCACATATTTATTATGTGTGTTTGCATAGGTAGATAGTTTTTGAAATATACAAAAATAATTTATAATAATGGTCGCCATTGGCAATGACAACTCAGAATACAGGGGAGAAGGACTTACTGTTGGAACGCTTTTTACCAAATATATGTATTATGCTTTATTTAAAAAAATCATTATGCAAATAAAATAAATGAAGAGTACGTTCAGGTTTTTAAGCATGCAGCACTAAAATATAACAATGAATACGAAGACTGTCTTATATATCCTGCTGGTAGCTACAAAGATCCTCTGTCCCCTGTCATAACAGTTTCATCCAGTTTTCAATGACTTAGCAGTGACCTCAATTCCAGAATGACTATCAGAGCAAAGTATGGTTAAAAAAAAAAAAGAGTACTGGTTCTCTATAGAAAGCTATTTTTAATGCAGATAATTTTCCAAGTTATTTTAGGCAAATCATCAACTTTTATTTTTCAGCAATTAGATAAATATGTTTACCCTAGAGCTATTCACATCTTCCCAACTCTGCCCAGGTATCCGATCATCTACCCTTGATCTATATCCCCATGGTTTATTTCTTTTTATTCTGCAAAAGAATATGAAAGGCTATTGCCAAACAATATTACAGCCAGGAACTGATGCTGTGAGACTGGAAGCCTGCCCCATGCTGTAAAAATAAGATTGTATCATTAAATCGGGCTCTCCGGTATTTGCCAACCTGGGTAATGATGTCTCTCTGGGATACCTGCCCTTTTGGCAGCCTCCCATCCAGGCACAAGTCAGCAATCACAATTAGTGTGAAGTAGAATAAGATTGCCAAGTCTGCAAAAACGAATGCAGAGGAAATGCAGAAAGTCTGAAATGCAACTCAGTGAGTAGTCAACAATCCTCAAGGCAAAAATTGCTCCGTTCTTGAAAAGGAATAAAGCCATGATAGATTGACTGCCAAACCATATTTTCTGTGTAGGTATGCCTGACTGTCCTGTCATTCTTTCAACCATTTCAGAGGGTTCCCACTGTGATTCTCTCCTTCCAAATTGTGTCATGCGCCTCTCTCTCCCTACTTGTGGCAGAAAGAAGTGAGGCAGAGTTAAGGGCTCCTGCTGAGGACAACCAGAATGGAGTTTGTCCTTTACTCAAGAGGACAGGAAAAGATTGAATAAATAGAGGGCAGAGAATAAAATGGTTAGAACTGTTTGAGTAAATTCATAGGATAGATTTATCATATGAGAGATACCTTTAAGATCCTCAAGTATAGTTGGAAGGTAGGTTGGCAAAATTTCAAATCAATTTATCTCTTTATTTAATTACATTTGTCCACGGTGGCCAGTCACCTTGAAGTTAATTCTCTCACGATGAGTCACTCTCAACTCCTAAGTACTTCTTTGTGGCACTGCATATTTTTGAGTGTCTGTTACAGTTGCACCCCACAGCAGCTAGCATATCGCCTTGAATATAACAGATGTGCAAGTGAGGATTGGGTAGGGAAGTTTAGGATTATTTGTTGATAGGACATCAGTATTCCCACTTACATTGTGACTGCGATGCATTTGGAGCTTGGAAAGGGCGTAGTACCTTCTGATTTACATCTAGGAATTAGTTGACCTGCATTACTATGTGGAAACACCTTTTAAAGAGCTGCTATACTACAAACGCAGACACAGAATTGTAATGTGTCCACCTTGCCTCTTTGTGTTTCCCTTCAGGGAATTAACATGGATTGTATAGAATCAGCAGCAGGCACAATTGCACTGCCAATTAATAGTTACTTTAGGTTTAGATTCTCTCTTCATCCCTCCTGAATAAAACACATAAAATGCTGCTACTTCAAATCATATATATATATGCTTTTTAAGTTCTGGTTAAATTAGTCCCCAGTTGAATGTAAATATCTTTTGTTTCTTGCCACATAAGTGCCATTATTGAAACTCCTTAAATTTACAGACACCAAAACCATCAACGAAAAAAAAAAATCTTGTCAAAATGGGCTTACAGGTGGACATTCTACTTACTCTCTCATGCATTTAATTGAATTCCATGCAATTTCATGCGCATTATAATAGACTTCTTTTACACCATCAGGAAACAAGTTTTAAAACATGTGCTGTGCATTAAACATCACATAAATATTCAGCAAGGGAAAGAAAAACAGTTCTAAAGGAGTATAGTAATTTTACAGTCTCTGGTTTCTAATAAATTTTTACAGCAATCCTAAACTGCATTAGCAAGTCCCAGTTTATTGTCAGGCTTCTGCACAACATCCCTCAATGACATGTCAAATCTTTCCCGCAGCAGTTGAACTCCTAAAGCTGTCCTCATTGGCGAGAATCTTGTCAGATTAAATTGCCAGCTCTTGTCAAGTAAAGACATACGATCTGATCGCATTCTCCTGATGATGACACGAGTTGTCCTTTCACTGTGGCGGGATTGTAAATTCCCAGGACATCCCAATAACCACAGATTTGGAGAATAAAAAGAGAATTTACTGACCTTTCAAAATGACGATTCTCCCC
>CAUYRT010004582.1:0-13216 GCA_963574885.1 Lepilemur ruficaudatus
GCGCCACCATGCCCGGCTAATTTTTTGTATATTTTTTAGTTGGCCAATTAATTTCTTTCTATTTATAGTAGAGACGGAGTCTCGCTCTTGCTCAGGCTGGTTTTGAACTCCTGACCTTGAGGGATCCGCCCGCTTCGGCCTCCCAGAGTGCTAGGATTACAGGCGTGAGCCACCGCGCCCAGCCTACACGTTGTTTTTTTCAGACGTGATGCTATTGCACACTTAATAGGCTACACTATAGTGTAAATATGACTTTTATATGCACTAGGAAATGAAAAAATTATGTGACTTGGTTTCTTGTGATATTTATTGTTGTGGTATGGAACCAAACCTGAGGTATCTCCAAGACATGCTTGTATGGGAAAACATATAATACAATTAGCCTCTGTATCCACGAGTTCTACATCTGTGGATTCAACCAACTACAGATTGCAAATATTTGAAAAAAAAATGGTGCTGTGCTGAAGGTACAGACTTTTTTCTTGTCATTACAGGATAGCAATGCAGGATAACAACTATTTAAATAGTATATATTGTATCAGGTATTGTAAGTAATCTAGACATGACTTAAAGTATATGGGAGGATGTGCATAGGTTATATGGAAGTACTACTCATTTTATATAAGGGACTTGGGCATCTTTGGATTTTGTTATCCTCAGGAGGTCCTGGAACCAACCCCCACTGTCCCCCCAACCAAGGATACCAAGGGATAAGTGGATATATAGGGTTCAGTACCATGGTTTCAGGCATCCAGTGAGGGTCTTTTAATGTATCCCCTGCAGATAAGGAGGGACTACTGTATAGTCTTTAAGAAAGAAGTATGTTGCTGTTGTTAATCTATGCCTATACACTTTAAAGTTGATCTATGTGATACTGTCATGTTTCTCAGTGCACACCTTAGACTTTGTATAAAACAAGCCTACTAGAATGTAAGCTTTGTGACATCAGGAATCTCGTTGGTCTTGTTTATCACTCTGTCCCCAGAACATAAGAGAGTACTCAATAAATAATCATTAAATGAATTAATAATTTTTTGTATGTATAGCTCATTTTTGAAAATTTACATAAAAATGTTTCAAATATACTCACAGTTTTTCCTTGCAGTGTTTAAACAAATGAGGTATTTTGTAGTCTAAATGTGTAAACCTCTATGTATTGTTCTTGGTAAATTTTTCACTAGTGTAATTTGTTATACCTGATTGGAGTATATTTTATCTTTTTATAGACACATGCCTGGACATACAAGTAGAGAAGTCCTAATTATCTTCAGCAGCCTTACAACTTGTGATCCATCTAATATTTATGATCTAATCAAGGTAGACTCAATAAATCAAGACCAAAGTTACAACTCTGTTGTTTTTTTGTTTTATTTTATTATGCATAGTTCTGTCACTTGGCAAAGTTACAATTCTAAAGAGAATTCTGTAGTGAATTCATCACTAGTTTTCAGGGCATTCTTTATTTTTCAAATATATTAATTCTTAAATGTTTTTCTTTTTTCCCTAAAACTGATCGTTTACTTGGACTTTACAAAGACCCTAAAGGCAGCTAAAATTAGAGTGTCTGTTATTGGATTGTCTGCAGAGGTTCGAGTTTGCACTGTACTTGCTCGTGAAACTGGTGGTATGTATCTAGTATCTTCAATATTTATTCATAATAACTGTATAAGAAATTATTAATTAGGATGTTTTAATCTGTTTCTAGCTACTAAACTTAAATCAGTTCATATCTGGTAGTCCAAAAAATATGGGCAATCATCTTAAATATATCATTGATTCTATAAAAAATTATTTCAAAATACAAGTAATTTTCAGTAGTTATGTCAGTGTTTTGGGTTTTTTTTTCTTTCTCCCACCCATGATGCTCCAATGTTTAGAGGAAGTTTTATAACTCCTGGAAAGCTAGAAATTACACTATATGTAATACTTTGTGAAGGTTTCATAACTTGTCTTTAATGAAATTGTAATAACAGTTATTTCTAAAGAAGTTGATTTAGAGATATTATTTAAATAAGGTTTTTTAAAAAAAGATAATTGAGCTAAAATTATTATTTTGAAAATGTACATTTTCAGATGAGGAAATTTTATAGAATTACACTGAAATTATACTTCATTCTTATGTCTGCAAGTCTGATTTTTTTTTTTTAACTTTTCATCTTGCTAGGCACATACCATGTTATTTTAGATGAAAGCCATTACAAAGAATTGCTAACACATCATGTTAGTCCTCCACCTGCCAGCTCAAGTTCTGAATGCTCACTTATTCGTATGGGTAAGTGTTTATTTTATATGGCTTTTGAAAATATATATTTTGGCTCAACCTACACTTTGTTTTTATTTGCACAAGCTATCATTTTAACATTTAAGAATTTTTTAACTTAAGTGTTTTGTAATTAGGAAAAATATGCTTATTGAAGCAATTTTGAAAGATATAGAGAAGTAAAAAGAAAAATTAAAACTTCCTGTAGTCTTGTCCATTAGCACTACTGGCTTTATTTGTTTTTAAGGCTAGGAAGGTATAAAGACACTGTGTGTATAGAGAAATACTTGTGTTAAGAAATTTTTTAAGGCTGGACTCAGTGGCTCATGCCTGTAATCCTCACACTCTGGGAAGCTGAGGCAGGATGATTGCTCAAGCCGAGGACTTTGAGACCAGCCTGAGCAAGAGTGAGACCCCGTCTCTAACAAAAATAGAAAAATTAGCCAGGCATGGGGATGTATACCTTTAATCCCAGCTACTCGGGAGGCTGAGGCAGGAGGATTGTTTGAGCTGAGGAGTCAGAGGTTGCTGTGAGCTATGATGAAGCCACAGCACTGTAGTTGGGGTGACAGAGCAAGAGCCTGTCTCAAAGTAAAAGAAAAAATTTTTTACAAAATCAACTAAAAAATCCTCTGTACTGTATTTTCAAAGCAGCTATGTAATACAAACTGTGCAAAGACTGCAGGGAAATACACCAAATTGCTCAAAGTGATTTTTTTTTTTTAGGTGAGGGAGAATAGTTGGTTTTGGATCATTTTTAAATTTTCAAATTTATTTTTATTAATTTTTTTAATTTTTAAAATTTTTTTGTGGAGATAGGGTCTTTCTGTGTTATTTAGGCTGGTCTCCTACTCCTGACCTCAAGTGATCCTCTTGTCTCAGCCTCCCAAAGTGCTAGGATTACAGGCATAAAGCCACCATGAAGCCTGGATCTTTTTTTTTTTTTTTTTAAATAAGTTGACTTTAAGATCCAAGGCCTGGATCATTTTTTTTAAATTTGTTTTCCTCTATTTTCCAAAAATTTTATAATGAATATTTATTTAATATATATTGAAAAAAGGCATAGCTTTTTAAATGTAAAAAGAATTTTCTTGTTTAATATGCTTGTTTTTAAAATATCAGTGAGATGGAATGCTTTTCCAATGTTGTTTTTGGCCATTTATATATATACATATATATATATATATATATTTTTTTTTTTTTTTTTTTTTTAGACAGAGTTTCACTCTGTTGCCTGGGCTATAGTGCCGTTGCCTCAGTCTAGCTCACAGCAACCTCAAAATCCTGGGCTCAAGCAATCCTGTCTCAGCCTCCGGAGTAGCTGGGACTGCAGGCGTGCACCACCATGCCCGGCTAATTTTTTCTATATATTTTTAGTTGGCCAATTAATTTCTTTCTATTTTTGATAGAGACGGGGTCTCACTCTTGCTCAGGCTGGTCTTGAACTCCTGACCTTGAGTGATCCTCCCGCCTCGGCCTCCCAGAGTGCTGGGGTTACAGGCATGAGCCACTGTGTCTGGCCTGTTTTCTAAATATATTGCTCAGTCTCATCTAAGAACAGTCAGGCTTTATACTTGCTAAGGGTGTTATCTAGGGCCCTAATATTTTCACTTACAACTAGATATAAAGTTTATCTTATATCTTTAAAGCTATCTTTGAAAGCTGAGCTAAAATTCTCTTTCATTCATCTGTTCATTTAGCTATAGTTAATTGCTTCTTATGTGCTTTGCATTGGTGTTGGAATGGTAGGAATGTTGAAGAGATGGAAGGTGGTAGAGTCTAGTCATTACATTTTTGAGGGCTGTGAAATCACCTTGACTGTGTTTCAGTCATGACTTTACTACTTTTTCTATGTGCATATTAGGATGATTCTGGCAAAGTAATGGGAAACTGACTTCACTGATCTAAAGATACTGGAAGAAAATTTAGTATCTCAAATAAATAAGTCCAGTAGTAGTTAAAACAATGTGCAGGGAAGGAGAGTATCTTCTTGTGTCTCTTACTTGGGAGGAAACCTTTCTCAGAAGTTCCCCAGCAGACTTTTCTTGAACTCCTGACCTCAAGCCATTCTCCCACCTCGGCCTCCCAGAGTGCTAGGAATACTGGGGTGAGCCACTGTGCCCAGCCTCCCAGCAGACTTTTCTTACATCGCATCAGCCAGAATGGCTTTGTGTGCCCACCCCAGTACCACTGGAAAATGGAATGGATTTACAGAGACAGGTTGAGGGCCACTTTCACCCTTGGACCATAGTTTGCATACCCCTGTACCAGAACATAGAGTACCCACTATGTGCCACTTAGGTAAACACTTTTTTCTTCAGTGGTGGGACTGTCATGCTTAACCTACTGGTCTTAAGTAGGGGTCCAGCCTCCTCTGAGTGAAGCATGTGGCCATCTTAAGAAGGATGCATACTTGAACAGTATCACACTCCTGTTAGGAAGGAAGAGGTTGGGGATGGGACTGGGAAATGTGGATGTTAAATTAGTAATCTGTAGAGTCAGCTAAAGTGGGTAAGCTTTCGTAACCTTTCCAAGTGCAATTTTCCTATCTAGAATATCAGGATAATCGAATTATTATTAGCATTAAGTGGGAAAGTGTGTATAAAGTTATCATACTCCTGCCACATAGTAAGCATTAAGACATTAGTGGTTATTATCAGCGCATGGTTCCTGTCTTCAAGGAGCTCATAGTCAATGGGGAGGAAACTGATAAATAAACAGATGGTCACAATATAGTATAGTGTGCAGTAATAGAAATATGCAGAATTCTGTGGGAAGACAGAAGATGAAAATAGTTAACACTGCCTAAAGGAATTTAGAGTTTTGAAGATTGGGTAGTTTTTCCAGAATAGTGTTTTCAGGTTACAAAGGAGTGGAAGATTAAGACTTGACCCTCTGTAAAGTAATTCCTAAGTAAAAAAAGCTTGGTGTGAGGGAAAGTCAGGAAGATTGGGTTCACCACCAACTTGCTTATATCCGTGGACAATTCAGTTAACCTGTTTGTGCAATGCAGATGTTAGACCAGATTATCACTCGGGAGCTTTCAAGCTCTAATATCTTTTATGACTTATCATATAGGTGGTTTTATAGTCAAGGGCCATGTGTTGTGGTTCTAATCTTATTATACAGTGCTGAGTGGCACCCTGGTTTGTGAGTTCTCTGAGTGTGGTGACAGCCTGCCTTGTTCACAGATGGAGCTTAGAGCCTGGAACATGATAAGTGCTCAACAAACACTGGTTCCACGAGTGAACATCGAGACACTGCTCAGCAAGTATTGCTGGTTGCTATACTGAAACCTAGAGACTTATCTTTTAAGCCCTATGCCCTTTTTTTCTTAATCATAGATCAAGATTTTTCATTCAGAGCCTGTGGTATATTTTAGGCTTTATTTGACATTTTGTATATGGTGTGATTGAAGGAATTAGCTTTATATTAAACAAAACTTTGAACCTTGGCTTCTTGAATTCTTTTTTTTTAATTAAAGGTTAAAAAAATAATAGAAAGGAGAAGTAATTTTGACCTTCCAAAACAGTAGTACTTGTGTGTTATTATTCCTTTTCTTAACAGAGAAGGTTGATAAATGCCAATACAGTATCTTATTTTTAAAAATATTTGGCTAGACCTTGAATAACTATACATTGAGTATTTCTTAACATAATAGGCAAATTTGTATGTGGTATTAATTGCAGTTTAATGGCTACCATTTATTGTTTACTTTGTATTGGGTATATCATTTGCCTTATCTCATTTAGTCTGTATAACACCCCTGCAAGGTAGATAATAATATCCTAATTTTGTACACGAAGTAACTGAGGCCCAGAAATATGAGGTAATTTCTACTAGTGAAAATGGAACTGGATTTAAATATAGGTCTGTCTGATTTCCTAGCTGGTATTCCTTTCATAAGAACAGAGGTCAGTAAACTTTTTCTTGAAGGCCAGATAGTAAATCTTTTAGGCTTTGTGGGCCTGTTTTTCTTGTAAATATTCAACTAGTCTGGGCCCTTGTATTGCAAAAGCAGCCATAGGCAATACATAAATGAATGGGCTTGGCTGTGTTCCAATAAAACTTGATTTACAGAGACAGGTTGAGGGCCACTTTCACCCTTGGACCATAGTTTGCATACCCCTGTACCAGAACATAGAATACCCACTATGTGCCACTTAGGCAAACACTTTTTTCTTCAGTGGTGGGAACCATTAGTGATTAATCTGGGAGAAGAATAGTAAGGTTTATAATTTGTATATAATTTGGGAATGGGGAAGAACATCCATTTAGATTAAGTAGAGCTCAGTTTGTTTTTGGACCACCTTATATGACATTTCAGAAAACTAGACTATTTTTTTTAGCTCTCACTCAGACTCGTATTGGGATCAGTTTGAATTCTGTTAGTCTACCACTCATCTTCTACAGTGAGCTGGCCTTGGACTTTTTGGGTAGTAGAAATTATCTTAAGGGATGAGCAGTTGGTTATTTAAATAATCATACATCTAGAATACTACCAGGGCCGCACTGTGAGGGTGCTGTTCAACCTGGAAGGATTTGTGAAGTGTTCCTTGTTTTCATAGTGACCATGGTGTCCTGGAAGGAAACTTAGATATTAAACATAAAAATAACAACCTCCAGTTTTGAATATGGCTACCCTCATTGATCTGTTCTCTTTTTCCTGTTTACCTTGATTAAAACTTGAAGAAAAGGAAAGATGGTGGGGTAATTTCGTATGTGTACTTCTACCTGCTTCTGGTTTTCCCTCCTCCCTTTTCCTTTAGGTGAGATGGAATGAAAGCTTAAGCACGATCTGTCCTGGAGAGGCCACCTGGACTGTGGCAGCTGGAGGAAATTGAGGGGGACATATGCTTTGCAGCTTTCCCAGATCATCTTCATAGCTTTCATTCTGCCTGATGGTGCAGTAACATGCAGCCTCATAGTCACACCAGTGCAAGCATTTGGACCTTTAGTGGGCTAAGTGGAGACAAAGCTTCCTAGTGGGGACCCTGGTGCTTTTGTGAATACAGTCCTGTAGGCCTTTCTTCACGTTTCAAAATCCCAGAAGTTCTGAAAGCCTAGTGTTTTTCATAACTCATTTGTCATTTGTCTTGAAGTGAACTGACATGAGACTATTTATCGTCTTCATTTACCTGTGTAGGGTATGTTTCACTGCAAAAATATTAATATGTTTGATTGTGGGTTGCTAGCCTGGATTCTGTTCAACGGATTTATGTATATCTCTCTATATATGTATATATACGTATATGTACACACACGTATGCACACATGGTGTGCACTATTTTACCTTCCTAAAATATGAAAAATTCTATATTCTAGAACACATCTGGCCTCTAGAGTTTTGGATAGGTGATTGTGTACTTAAATTAATATTGCAGAGAGTAATGGTAGCCCATGACTATGGTGCATTTATTATGTACCAGAAATTGTGCTAAATATGTGTACATTTTTAGCTTATAATTAGAAGTCATGTATCTTGTGAGGTAGATATTGTTAATTCTCATTTCACGGATGAGAAGACTGATGCTCAAAAAATCAGGTAACTTATTCAAGTAATTAAGATTTCTGGGACTTAAACCCAGGTCTTTATGCAACAACTGAAGTTAATTAAGCATTTATGATATGCCATTTGCTACACTGGGGGAGCTGGGTATACAGTGGGGAAAAGATGGGTGTGGTCCCTTCCCTAACACTGTATGGCCCAGGGCCTGGGCTGTCTAGATCTATCTAATTTGTTATATGTGGACTTCATCCCTGTGCACATCTGTCTCAAGGCCTATGCCATGCTGCCTTGTATTTGAAATTTGTGGGTTCCCTATTAGGGAACCCTAGGGCTTCCTTTGTCTCTGCTTTAAAGGTCCTTATGGTCTGATTGGAGGGACATGTAGGGCACATGAGAGGACAGTGTACAGTGTAGGATGGGAAATAATTCAGTGCTAAATTGCATTGTAGGAATGTGTATAAATGCTGTCATGTGGAGAAGGAAAAAATATTAGGGTATGCTTAGTTGGAGAGGCCTTGGCAGAGAAGTAGAATTAAATAGAGCCAAGAAGAATCAAAAGGAGTAAGTTGCAAAGGGTTCTGAGAAGCCTCTCTTCCTCTCCTGTTCCTGCATGGACTGTAGATGTACTCTCTCCTAAGCTCCTATACAGAGAACAGTGTTACCCCTGAATCCGGTGCATTTGTGGGCGGGAGCGGAGTATGTTGACAGATAAGGGAGGTCCCTCTCTTTTCCTTTGCCTAGCTCCCAAACCTGGCTTTCATTGAGGTTTTTATTACTCACTTTGTGTCCTTGAGAGGAGAGCCAGAAAAGATTATTGGATTCAGATTAAGTGACTTGTTTCCTTTTCTGGCAGTCTGCTTGGTGCTGCCACCAAGTGACACATCCTATCAGAGGCAGTCCGTTCTTCCCATTCTTCCCTTACAGTGTTCTGTTGGCTGCAGGAGGTGCATTTCTCTGGTGTAATTTAAAAAGACAAGTATTTTTGTTGTTAAGTAGAAAAGCTATAGTGAGCAAAAGCAAGAAACCTCAGGGAAGGTTATTTCGAGAAATTTATGTGGATTGTCGAATAAAAATGGTGTATTTGGTGTATATAATTAATGGCATTTTTTTCTAAATATGTGTTTACATATATGCAAGGGCAACAAAGCATACTGGAAATAATTCGCAATTCAGTGTGAATTGTCTGGATTCCTGTCCTGGCTCTGCCTCTTAGACCTTTGACCAGGTAACTTTCTTTTTCTGAATGTATTTTCTTATCTGTGAAATGGGTCTGATGATACTTCTACATAGAGGATTCAGTGAGTCAGTATATGTAAGGTGCCAGCGGTAGCATGTGGTCAGTGAAAGGACATAGATAAAAATATAGTTATTGGGCCAAATGATAATAAGATCTGTGGAAAGTTAACTTTAATTATAGGTGCTATATGATAAGCTCTATGATTATTCCCTTTCTTCACCTGGGGAAACAGCCTAAGGGAAGTGAAGAAATTTGCCTGAGGTTACATGACTGGAAAGTGTCACCGGCAGGATTTTTCTCTGGATAGTCAGACTTTAGAGCCCACCTCTGAAGCAGTATGCGATGTTTCTTTTATAATTCTGTAGCACTATTAATAGTTGCATTTATTGGAGCATAAAGAAAAGGGTGTAAGGACACAGTTAATGATTACTTTAGGAGACTGGGTCCTGAGAGAGAAGTAACTCATTTTGTACTTTAACAAATAAACAAAAAATATTTAGGATGAATATATTTAAAATAGTTCTTTGGTCCTAGTAGAATCATGACCATATATACTTTTTAACTTTTTATTTTGGAAAATTTCAAAAAACCATGTAGAGAATTTTCATGTGTTTCACTTTACTATGATTATTTTATTCTATTATCCTTTGAGAATAAGTTGTAGACACAGTGCTCCATGGCTCCTAAATACTTGTATATAATTCATTCATTTTTTTAAATCTGAATACAGTTACCTAAATTAGGATTAAGATTGTTAGACTACTGATATCTAATCAGTGAGCCTCATTCACATTTCACCTATTGTCCTACTAATGTCATTTATGGCAAAATAAAATTTTTATCCTTGTTCATGATCCATTCCAGCACATTTTGCATTTAGGTCTCACATCTGTATAGTCTCCTTTACTATGGAACAGTTTATTATCAGTCTTTCCTTGTCTTTGTTGACGTAATACTTTGAAGGGTACAGGTCAATTTATTTTGTAAAGTCCTTCAATTTGAGCTTGTGTGATGAAGCTCTCCCTGGTTAGATGAAGGTTATGTGTTCCTGGCAGGAGTACCAGAGAGTCACATGTCCTCAGTGCATCACATCAGGAGGCATGCAACATCTCTTTTCTCTACATGGTGAATGAGGTGTTCGCCAGGTCTCTTCAAAAAGTTACTTTTTTTTTCCTGTTTATAATTAGTAGATATCTTGTGAGAGGGATATTTTGAGACTATGTAAATACCCTGTTTCTCATCAAACTTTCACCTATAGTTTTAGAAACCATTGATGATTCTTGCCTAAACAATTATTAGTATGCTGGCTACTGAAGGGTGATCTTCTAATTTCACTATTCTTTCTTCATTTGTTAATTGGTTCCATATGCTTTTGAAATGTATATCCTATGTCTATTAGGCATAGGAGGAGTAAAGTGTATATTTTGATAGTTATCTCAAACAGGAACTACTGCAAAGGAAGAAAAAATATTTAAAATTAATCTTATTTAGGTACATTTATATTCATAAATTATTTAATGCAACCTAATAATTTAGTGAAATATAATAAAATAATGTGATGAAGTACAGTTTGGGCTTTGTTTCCTAGCAGCTGAAGTAAAAATGGAGAGATGGTCAGCTGTAAGTTTTCCTAACCATTATGAAGGGCCTATAAAAAGCTGTGTAATAGCAAAATGTCTCCTGAATTTGGCAGAATATTAAAGGACACTTTGTAGGAGGGGAAAAAAAAGCAAAACATCGAAATGGATGACACAGAGAATATCAGTGAGATCCAGGTATTCAGCTGTAGACAGAACTTACCAGCTTGGAGCTTTGGGCTAAGGGAAATTGTCAGTATCATGGTGAAAAGAAAACCAAAAGCTAGCAAACCCTACTTACTGAGTTATCTTTTTAATACATTGGATAGAGGGAGAGTCTGTGACAAGGACCATGGTAAAGAATCCAGAGAAGGGGCCGGGTGTGGTGGTTCATGCTTGTAATCCCAGCATTTTGGGAGGCCAAGGTAGGAGGAGGATTGCTTGAGGCCAGGAGTTCGGGTCTGCAGTGAGCTATGACTGTGCCACTGCACTCCAGCTTGAGCGACAAAGAGATTCTGATAAAAATGGCTTGAAGTAGAGAATGGGAGTTCAGCCTAGAGGAATCATTTAAACTATAGCTGCTTAGATTTGGGGTAAGAGCAAGGAGGGAGCTGTTAAAGGTCGCTGTCCATTGTGGATGAAATAGATACGGTTGTAAACGGGGAGGAGGTTCTTTGTGTGAGGTTTGATGCCTGGTAGGAATCTTTTTGTCTTTAATGATACTTAAAAGCTTTGTGGATGAGATGGTCTTTAGGACTCTTTTCGTTGAGGGAAGAGCGATATAGCTTGAGCAGGCTCTGTGAAGGAGGATGTGAGTAGAGGTAATATTACCTTGCATATACATATGTTTTGCCTTCATGTGTGCCTCTGTGCTCAAAGTTCTGAAAGGTTGAATTGCTGCATCACAGTTGGCCAGGTTGCCAACCTGTCAGTGGTGCTTGAGTGTCTCCTTATCACACCCGGGTATTACCATTTCTCTTGATATTTTTCCTTTTGGATGGGCCAGAAATATTTGTGTGTTGCTAGAAGCTGTACTGGAGAATATTTCTTCTGCTTCTAACCTTTCAGATGAGAACAAATCTTAAGATGTAAGTAAATGATTTTAGTTTTGTTAATCCTGTTTCCCCCTTAAATGATTGATGAAAATTGTCTGGGTGTATTAAACATTGACAGAGAAGGAGATGTCTGTAGTTAGGAGGAGGAAGTCCTAATGCCTTGACAAGGTCTACTTTGAAATGGATTAGAGAAGCTGGTTCTGTTTGCTGTTACTTAATCCAATTATCTTATTTTTTTTCCTCTACAAAATAAGAATAATATTGATTTGTCTTCCAAGCAAGCTGTGAGAAAAAAACTACCAAAATCCATTTCTTTAGACTATTCCCTTCCTTTTTCCAACTGCTTTCATACCTACTATATAACCTAATAAATGTCAGCTCATCTTAACTGGGCTAGGAGATAGCAATTTTGTTTTTGTTGGGCAGTGAGGGGTAGGTAGGTAAGTGATCTTATTTGATTATCCATGTGATTTTAACCTAACTTAAATAGTGTTTTTCAAAAAACACTTTTGTGAAGAAAACGACTATTATTCATCACCTATATTTTCCTGAGAGTCAGTTTGGGCCCTTTACTTCTGTTAGAGGTCCCAAGTGGAGTAGTTTTAAAATTGGAAGGGAAGGGTAGATGTTACGGAAATTAAGAGGAGGATATGGTAGGGGGATTAGGAAAGGGAAAGCTCCAGGCCCAATTTCCAGCCCTCCCCTGGATCTGGGCCACCTCCTTGCTCTTGGGGGCAGGATTCCTTATACTCTTCTTTCCCTTTCAGGTTCAGAGCTGTTCTCTTAGGGCCCATCTTTCCTCCTCAGGGATAAATTATTTTATCCAGGATCAGCTATTTTGCTCATTTGTGCCACTTTGAGAAAACTGTGTTCAGAGCAGGTGGAAGAAAGCCAGTGCTCTTCATAGTAGGTATCGTGTGGGAGCTGACTCTGTATGCTACCGACCCAGTCCTCAGGGGCTTCAATGTGCAGCTCTTCACAGAAAATGAATGAGGAGGATTTAGACTCACATGGACCAAAAGCACAGGTGGATGTGGGCACAGTTGAAACATGCATACACACCAAGGACAGTTGCCGATAGGTGGACTTTTTTAAAAAAATTCATATTGAGCACAGTTTAGTTCAAGAAAACCTTATGTCTGTGCATAGAGCATAGACATAAATCTGGTATGTCATATTCTAGACTATTAATAGACTATTTTTTAAGGAGCGTGGGGAGCATTATAGGGATTGTTAACAAGTTTTTTTTTTTTTTTGAGACAGAGTCTCACTCTGTTGCCCGGGCTGTAGAGTGCCTTGGCATCAGCCTAGCTCACAGCAACCTCAAACTCCTGGGCTCAAGCAATCCTTCTGTCTCAGCCTCCCGAGTAGCTGGGACTACAGGCATGCGCCACTATGCCCGGCTAATTTTTTACATATATTTTTAGTTGTCCAATTAATTTCTTTCTATTTTATAGTAGAGACGGGGTCTCGCTCTTGCTCAGGCTGGTCTTGAACTCCTGACCTTGAGCGATCCACCCGCCTCGGCCTCCCAGAGTGTTAGGATTACAGGCGTGAGCCACCGCGCCCGGCCTTTGA
>CAUYRT010004585.1:0-48017 GCA_963574885.1 Lepilemur ruficaudatus
ATGGAGAGGGAAGGATGTTGAGAGACATTCTGGTCCCATCATCCCGTTACTCAGGGAAGCCTGTCGGGCCAAGGCCGCTCAGCTGTGCACAAGAAACACAGTATCCTGATGTCCATCTGGTGTTCTTTCTCCAGGTCATAGTAATTCCTACTGATGCTGTCCCAGACTGAACTAGGCTTTAATGACCTCAGCACAATGTTGACCTCAGGTAACATCAGCACATTCTACCCCGCTATAAATAAGACACAGGGTCTATCCCATATGAACTGTTCCTCAGAATAGGAAAAGGGAGAATACTCATGTTTTTTTTTTTTGTTTTGTTTTGTTTTTTTTGAGACAGAGTCTCACTTCTGTTGCCCGGGCTGTAGAGTGCCGTGGCATCAGCCTAGCTCACAGCAACCTCAAACTCCTGGGCTCAAGCGATCCTTCTGCCTCAGCCTCCCGAGTAGCTGGGACTACAGGCATGCGCCACCATGCCCGGCTAATTTTTTTTTTTTTACATGTATTTTTTTTTAGTTGTCCAATTAATTTCTTTCTATTTATAGTAGAGACGGGGGTCTCGCTCTTGTTCAGGCTGGTCTCGAACTCCTGACCTTGAGCTATCCACCCGCCTCAGCCTCCCAGAGTGCTAGGATTACAGGCGTGAGCCACCGCGCCCAGCCAAAACATCTCTTTTCTTACAGCTATTCATGTTTTAGGAGGGCCCAAAATAGCAATCTATGTCACAGAGATCACTCTTGGTAGCAGGATATAAGGGGAAGATCCTCAGAGTCAGGAAGACGTGGGTTTGCATTCCAGCTCTTCCACTTACTAGATGAGTCATGTTGGGAGGTGGAATTAAATCTTGGAATTTTGATGTTTCCTCCATTATAAAACGAAGAATGATGCTTACCTACCCAAGATTAAAAACACAAGCCTCCTAGAACAGTGTCTGTCACATAGATGGAGTTTATGATATGACAATTTTCTGCCCATAAAGACACATAATACCATAATGTCACTATGCAAAAAACAGAAACAAATAAATACATAAATTTCATTGACCTGGTTCCATGGACTAAGCCAGGCTCTACTTGGGTTATTCCTAAGTAATCACGTTCTGTTCTTTTCTGTGGCCTCTGCCTACATATCCACATTAATGCTGTTACTAAATATTTTTGAAATAAAGATGGATTTGACCTAACAGGAAGAGCTTAGTTAATAAAATACATGGAACTCCTTTACTTTTCAGAAAAATAAGTCTCCTTGCGATGACTTTATGAATTTTTTAGAAATGCAAAATTACTGCAGGTGAAAATAAGATGAAGAAAATGAAGACGTACTCTGGCTATGAATGTTTTAGTTACAAAGCACTACTGGGAAATGTATAACACACGCAAATTCGAGAATGGAGAGGATATTTACTACCAAGCTCTAATTTATAAAAATAGAGGCAGTTGTTGTTATTCCTGTTACCCTCACAGATGGTGAGTGGGTGGCTGCGAGTCCATGAAGGGACCTCTCCCCACGCAGGGGAATGCAGTCCCTCCCGCAGGGCCTCTCCACTCCCCGCCGTCTGCAGGCTGCAGAAAGGGAGCTAATATTCACTGCATTAGATTCTGTGTTAAGGATAGTAAGATGTTTTACATATGTTATTTTATTGAATCTTCATAACTTCCATGTAACCTTATTCCCATTTCTGA
Organism: Lepilemur ruficaudatus; assembly: GCA_963574885.1. NCBI lineage: Eukaryota > Metazoa > Chordata > Mammalia > Primates > Lepilemuridae > Lepilemur > Lepilemur ruficaudatus. Next base: position 1,683 of record CAUYRT010004585.1, read on the forward strand.
GATGATCTAAAGTAGGTTTTAGAGGTCGACTTGTCAAAGTCCCATAGTTAATTTATTAATTTCTTAGGACTGCCACAAAAAATCATAGCAAACTTGGTGGAATAAAGCAATAGATTTTTATTCTCTCACAGTTCTGGAGTCCAGACGTACAACATGACGAGTCGGCAGGGCTGGGCTTCCTCAGAAAGCTGTGGGGAAGGATGCTTTCTTGCCTCTTCCTGGCTTCTGGTGTCACTTGGAATCTTTGGTGTTCTCTGTATTGTAGACACGTCACTCTGATGTCTTTCTTCAACATCATACGGTGTTCACCCAGATGCCTACATTTCGCTCTTCTTATAAGGACACCAGTCATTAGATTAGTGCCCACCCTAATCAAGTATGACCTTACCTTACCTTGATTGATTTGATTACACCTCCAAAGGTTCTACTACCAAATATGGTCTCATTCCCAGGTACCAGGATTAGGACTGATAAACACCTTTTGGAGAAACACGAAGTCACATCAGTTAGTAAGTGGCATTTTTTCCCTGTGTGTGTATGTATGCAAAAGGTACAGAAATATTTTGATGTTTTTATAGTGAACTATGAGACAATGTGCATTTTTCCCATTTATTTGGGAAGCAACAAAGAGAGAGTAAATTAACCTTTCCAAATAGCCAACCATTCTAGATATGACTAATGTGAAAATTACCCAATGCCAATTTACAGCGGTCCAAAACTTCAATATGATTATATTTTAGTGGAGAAAATTTTATATAGTGGTAACATTTGATGAGCAGATGTATGGATTTTAGTCAACAGCCAGCTTTGAAGGGGTCAACAGTGTAATATAAGTCTCTCCACAAAGTCAATTTGATATTAACATTAATAGAATTTGCACTGTCTAGGGGATGGGCACACTTGCAGCTCTGACTCGGGGGGAGGGCAAAGGCAATATATATGACCTAAACATTTGTGCCCCCGTAAGATGCTGAAATAAAAAAAATTACATTAATGGAATAGCATAATATCATCCTAGAACTCAGGCAGGAATTGACCTGCTCTGCCCTATTCTGAGTACACCATATTAGAAGTAATATTTTCATTTTGAGCGTATATCATGTAGAAAATAGACTAAGCTGCTGTAACAAGTGATGCAGACATATGTTTTCATAAACACAATAACAGTCTACCTTCTAGCACGTAACAGGTCAGAGTGTTATGAACAGAATGTTTGTGTCCCCTCAAAATTTCTGTGTTGCAGCCCTAGCCCACCACGTGATGCTGTTTGGAAGTGGGGTCTTTGGGAGGAGATAAGTTTTAGGAGAAGTCATAGGGGTAGGGCCCCCATGAAGGGATTAGGGCCCTTATCAAAAAAAAAAAAAAGAAGAAGAAGAAGAAGAAGAAAAGAGGAGCCTAGAGCTTTCTTCCCACGCTGTGAGGTCACAGGGAGGAGGCAGCTGTCTGCAAGGAGGAGGAGCCCTGACCAAGACCTGAACAAGGCGAGATTTGATCTTCGACATTGCAGCCACCAGAATGGTGAGAGAATAAATCCCTGGTGTTTCAACCCCCCATCTATGGTATTTTGTTAGGGCAGCCTGAGCACGCTCTGTACGACGGTGGTGCGGAACCAACAGGCAGCCGCCCCGCACGGATGTGCACAGACCCAGGGGCTTCCTCTCAGGTTCTGTTATTTCCAAGGATGTTGAAAAAATTTTCATGGTCAGAGCAGGGATTTTTAATCATTCTCCAGGATCTGTTCTTTCCTTATTCCTACAAATAATTTAACTCTACACATTACAACAGGACAGTCATTAGCCAGCTACAGACTCAGTTTCCAAGCTCCTGGGCCAAGTGACTGAATTTGTACCAACAGAATGCGGACAGAAGCGATGTGGGCGGTGTTTGCTTCTCTTTCTGGAAAACAAATCTCCTGCTCTGCCTCTGCGGGAGCAGGGACCTGGTGTTGGTGGGTCAAAGCACAGCACTTGAAAAATATCTGGAGATCAATTAAGTGTAGTCAGGACAGCTTGGTGTCATCTCCAGAAAGAAGGGCAACAAGAAATGGACCACAACTTACTCTCAGAAAGGAATGTTTATTTTCAGATTATTTCAAAGAAAGACACAGACCAGCTTCCCACCTGACTGGCCACTTCCTGTGTGTTATCATCTTACCCTGTGCTCCTCTGGGCAGTCCTTCCCTTCTACTAACAGCTCCGAAAAAAATAACAAATCAACTGATGGCAGAACAGTATGGGTTTTATGACTTCCCCTACCCTCCCCCCCCCCCGCCGCTACAAAGTTACTCTAAAAATGACATTTAACTCATGAATCAGATAAACCAATGTAGTGTATTGAAAAAGAAAAAGAAAATCTCTGACCTTTCTAACTCTTTCTGAAAGTAGTTCATTTATATGGGAAAAGGAAAAAGAAAAAGAGAGAGAGAGACCCAAACCTTAGTGGAATATATAGAAATGCTACTTGTGACTGTCAAAGAGCCAATAAGGAATGTTTTGTTTATATTTTCCTTTCCAGAATGAGGAACTCTTCTGGAAAGGCCTCACTCCCATTTCCCCCCCCAGGGCAGATTAGTTATTTTATGAGTTTGTCCATAATTGTTCTTCTTATTTGCAAAGACAGCATAGTGTCTAGAATGATGACATATGGATCTTTCAGATTCTTTTTCACACCAGAGCTAGGAATCACTCGTGTTCTCAGCCAACATGTTTCCTGGCAGCAGCTGCCACAGGTTGCTGTGACATTGCTCAAGGGCTCGTCCTCGAGACTCAGTTTGTCCAGCTCGGATTCAGAAGTGAGAAGGTTGTCACTTAACACCGGTGGGGACCCTGCCAAGAACATACTCCCTACCCTTCACCCCAGTTCTCCACTCCCAGACAAAATAAAGTAGTGGACTCACGGTCCCACTAGAAGAGAAACATCCTCTGCTCTTTTACTCAGTGAGGCTTTCTGCTGCTTAGATATATTGACAAGAACATCAGGATATTAACTTTCAGACAAAAACAAGCAGAAATAGTGGATGGGAAAAGAGGCATCCAAATGTGGCAACTGATGAAATTATACATTCCCACCTTCCATTATAACAGTCTTCAGACATTTATGTTCACATTCCCAGAGAGGCGAACCAGAGCTATTTTAAACTGAGGTCCACCCTGAAACCTAAGCAATGGTAGTCACCATTTCAGCTGCTACTGCCTCAGAACAAATCCCCACCAAAACTCAGCTCTGAAAACAGCCATTTTATTTTACTCTTTTTTGTAAGCAAGTATTTGCAATTTTATTACCTCGTGATGTCTCTGTGTTATTCAGGCTTACAAACTCCTTCCCAATTAAGATCCTGTATCACCAACCATGATTAAACATTTGACAAAATACCCCAATCTGAGAAACGTTTCAAAAGACCTTTTGCCGTAATACCTATTATTAATGTTGGCAAGGACATGGTGGGCCGTTCATGTACGGGATCTTTCCTGTAGCATCAGGCAGATTCAGGGGTGATGGGGGACAGCAGCCCAGCCTCCCCGTGAGAGGAATGTCAGAGGACCTATAGACTTCTTACAACCACTAGGCACTTTCTGTGAAGACCTTTTAAGAAATAGACCTTCCATTTTTGCCCACATTTGACTATATTTTTCTTAAGTTATTTGGCCTCAGCCCTCACAATGCTCACTCATTTGTCAGAAACATATACGCCCCATGAGAATTTTACTTCCTTCTCCCTTCTCCCTGGGCCTTTTTGGAAAAACAAAAAGCAAAACAAAACAAACACAATTCTTTCATAGAGCTGAAAGCAGGAAAAGTCCAAAACAGGCAATGGACGCATACAGTAAACGTTGAGAAATTTTGTTTTCCGTTTCTTTGTGTTTAATAGAAATAATTATGATGTGATGTCTCCCAGGTTAAAATATAGCTCCAGGGCCACAGCGGGTCACCCGGTCATCCCCTAGGGAAGCACCCCAGGGACAAAGGTGAGGGTGGTTTGCTCACAGGGGGTAGATATCCAGAGGCTGAAACAGGAGCCAGGAACACCAAGCGTAGCTGGGGAAGTGGTGGGATGGGAAGGGTCGTGAGGCCCAGCAGGGCAGGGGGCTGCAGAGCCAGGCGCGACGTCAGCCCTTCAGGTAGACAGAGGGGGAGCCACACACCACCTGCGCACGCATCTGAAATCACGCTGCGGCCAGCAGGAGATGAGCAATTCTGAGCCAGGGTTCTAGGGGTGCGATCCAGCCATCTAGGAGAAGGTGTTGTGAGGATAATTTCACCTGTGAGCTTGGCTAGGCTACAGTGTCCAGTTGCTTGGTCAAACACTCGTCCAGAGAGTGTTGCCGTGGTGGTGTCTCTTAGGAGGAGTCAACACGTATGTCAGGAACACTGAGTAAAGCAGATGGCCTTCTATAACATGGGGGGCCTCCTGCGACCAGCTGAAGGCCTTAAAGCAAAGATGGAGCTTTCACAGAGAAGGGCTTCTCCTTAATACACACCACAACTTCAGGTGTGAGTGCAGCATCAACTCCTGCCTGAACTGCCAGCCTGCTGGCCCGTGCGGCACGGTTCAGACTTGCCAGCTCCACAATCGTGTGAGTCAATTCCTTCAAATAGCTTTCTCTCTCTCCCTCCTCTCTCTCCCTCTCACTCTCTCCCCCCACCCCTTCCCCTTCACTCAGTCTCTCTCCTTATATGCATATATATACACATATCTTTTTTTTTCTGGTGGCCTCTAATACAGGCATCTTGAATTACAATGCTTGGTCTTAAACCATCAGCCATATGCTAATGACCTGGCCTCAGAAAATTCAGTGGATGTCTCTAAGCCTCGCTTTGCTCATCTCAAAATAGGAATAACACTGACACCCACCCGACTGTATTGTTGTAAACCTGTGATCCCCAACCCCCAGGCCATGGACAGGTACTGGTACTGTACTGGTACGTGGCCTGTTAGGGACTGGGCCGCAGAGCTCCACACGCTACCCCTCGCCCTCCATCCATGGAAAAATTGCCTTCCATTTCCATGAAACTGGGGAAGGAGAGGGGATGCACAGCAGGCTAGCAGGCCTCGCTCCCCACCCCCAGTCCATGGAAAACTTGTCTTCTGTGAAACCAATGCCTGGTGCCAAAAAGGTTGGGGACCACTGTGGTAAAGGATAAGTCTGTCCATAGCCATATAAATCCTGGCACACAGGAAGTCCTCGGCAAATGGTAGAATGTCCTAACCTGTCCCTCCCCTGTATAAAAAAACCAGCAAACTTTCGTTGCCCCACGGGGCTCCTCAGATTGGCGTTCGGTGCCTTTTGTGGAACATCCTGACATTTGTATGTTTCATTCCGTCATCTCAACTGGGGATGATGTTAGTATGTACGCATAAAAAAGTACATGGTCCTATAAAACGAAACAATGATAATAATGAAAAATTGTCTAAATAAATACAATGCATTATTTACAGTTTTTCATTAGTATTCATTTGCAACTTGTTCATTCATTTGTCATCTGTTAGCACACAGAAGTAGTAGCAGGTGCCATGATTAAAAATATATTATGAGAGGAAACACTAGAGGTGAAAACAATTTCTCCATTCATTAAATCCGTTTTTGCCAGTTGGGAGAAAGAATTAAAGCTATTCCTCAGCAGCGGAACACCTCTGTGCAGCTCACGCTGTAAGAGAGCTTGAGGACCGATGCCCTCCTGCATAAACACCTCTTCATCCAGGAGGGCTTTCCTGCGACGCGAGGCTGCTCTGGATCCTGGCAGCCCTCTCTTCATAGCGCTTATCGCACCTGGAAGGACCTAATTATACGTGTGCTTATTTCCGTGGTGTTTTCTTCCCCACTAGAAAATGAACTCCGTCTTCCCGCTCATGCTTTTATCCAGGGAGTTTCCCATTGTGGCTGAGTATCCAATAAATATGGTACAATTAAATGAGTCAGGTGGAAACTTCGTTACTCGACTTCCAAATCACTATCCATTTCATCTAATCCCACGTGGCTCCCCAGACACGGCGCCCTGCCAGCTTCTCCGTGAATTCCCTCAGAAATTTCCTGGGCTTCCTGACTTCGCTCTAACAGCCCTGATCGCACCTCCACGCTCCGCTGTCTTTCCCTGTGAGCGCCACAGTGCTGCGCTGCTCTCCGGGAGTGGACTCTCCTTCCAGATCCAGTTACCTCACCTGGTTCTTGCTTCCTGCGAACAAAACTCCGTGTTGGCACAGCTGGCCAGCTCAGACCTCTTGCAAATGGTAACTAGGTGTCTTTGACGTCCCAGGAGATGTCAGGAGGACTAATTTGAATATTGATTCCTCTTTGTGATCTTGGAAAAGTCTTTTTATCTCTCTGAACCTCGATTTCCTTAATTGTAAATCAGAGATAATAACAGATAACTGTATTAGTCGGGGTTCCCCAGAGGAATAGAACCAATGGGATGTGAGTGTGAGAGTGTGTGTGTGTATGTGTGTACACGTAGACAGAGAGACATCTAGTGTAAGGGACTGTCTCATGGTTGTAAGGGCTGACAATTCTGAAATCTGCTGGGCCGGCTGGCAGCTGTTGGCCCGGGGAAGGGGTGATGTCACAGCTCAAGTCCAAAGGCACTCTGCAGGCAGAATCCCTCTTTCTCTTGGGACCTCTATCTTTTTCTCTTAAGACCTTCAACTGATTTGAGGAGGCCCACTCATGTAATGGAAGATAATCTGCCTTATTCAGTCTACTGATTTAAATATTAATCTCATCTAAAAATACCTCCACTGCAACATCTAGACTGGTGTTTGGCCAAATATCTGGCCACCATAGCGTAGCCAATTGGACACATAAAACTAAAAAACATAACAACTCACTGGACGATTATGAAAACTAAATTATATGATCTATGAAAAAGTATATAGCACATGGTAGGCTCGTAATACATGGCATACCCTCATTTCATCCCCATACTAGCTAGGTCACTGACTTTGTCACCATTGATCACCTCTGGATGAGAGATAGGGAGAAAAATTTTAGTGGAATTTGAACAAAACTGGAAAACTTTTGCTTCATCTATTGAAACCATACAATCCCAAACTTTCACCTTCTCTGGATAAGACCTATTTTATATAAAAAGTAATTTTATGAAATCTTCAATGGACATATAAATACCATTAGTTTGCTGAATGTTTTTCTACCTTTGTATCTTATATTCTGCAAATGTAATAAGCACTTAACTGCAGAATAGTCTAAAGTCACAACACAATACAATCCATTTATTCCATGTCAGATGGCTAAAGTCAACTTGTCCAAAATCTCCCCATACTTTCACTAAAAATTGCTATAAGCACATATGAATCTTGAGTCAGAATTAGGAACACAAATGGTGGTCCCATTTTTTTTTTCACACATGACAGTTGCTAATTTCAATTAAAGAAAGTAGCCCTGATGTAATTTTCCCAGACCTGCAAATTAATGGCTGCAGAAAACCTAGCAACAATTTAGGAAAATGGACTTTTATTTTGTCAAGTATCACTTGGCTGCCATTAGCCACACTTATACCCCACTGTGTGTAAGTCCATGTACTATAGTAGATAACCGTGAAAGAGGAAAAGTGTGAACAATATGAGCTCTTAGTGATGTGCTTAGTTATTCACCAAACTAGGGTTTGGTTATTTGGCTTTTGGAAGAATTACGGGGTTTTTATGTCAGTGAAAGGAAATTTCTCAAGCTTCCACTGTAAAATGTGGTAGAATTATATATGGTGGTGTCTACTCATGTACTTAACAACACTGTCAGCCATTACAGATTCACTGGTATTAAATTCACTGTAGGTGCCCTTAAAGGAAAGTGCTGAATTATGCTATAAATGGATGGCCATTTACATACAGAATGATCAAATAAGAGAATAGGAAAGGAATCAAGTTACCCCAGAAAAGAGCATATTAAATCAAGAAGGAAGGAAGTTAAAGTTTGTCATTTTAGTTTTTTTCCACCATGGTGTGCTGTTGGTGATGAGACATCTGAGTATTTCCTTTAATTTCTTTTTTATATTTAAATAGTGTCTCATGCCCCTGACCAAGTCTCAAGCTGTTTCAATCAGAAAGAACAACATATTTCAAGAAAAAAATTGACATCTGACTGACTGAATCTAGAAGTAGATATTATTTGTTGTTTTAAAAAATGGTGTTAAAAGCATCAGCATCTATGTTTTTGACCATAACCAAAACATGTTGAATGGATTTCTTTTCACAATCAAACAGCATAGCTGTGTTTGTTAGGAGGATGCCACTGGACAGGAATCCTGCTCAGAGAATGGACTCCTTCACACACTAATCATCTTCTCACACAAGGGTCACGCCAGCCCCGGCACTGCAGGGCTGAAGCCTGGGAAGGTAAACTGATGCCTGATAAAAAGTGGAATCACGTGTCTTCAGAAATGATCTCTGCAATCACATTCTATGTGTAGTGTATATCTATTAAAAGTATATGCTGGCACAGAAAGAAAACTATTGCATGATGTCACTTCTATACGGAATCTAAAAAAATCAAATGTGCAGAGACAGAGAACAAAACAGTGACAAATGGGGCAGGGGTGGTGTGGGGAGGACATGGGGAGATATAGGATGAGGACCTAAAGTATTAATAGCAGATATGTAGGAGGACTGTCTGGAGATCTAACCACAAGTGAGGACTACAGGTAATAACATTGTACTATATTTGGGATTCATGCTAAATGAGTAGATTTTAGCTACTCTTGCTACAAAAGCAAAAAAATGTGAAAACTATGCGAGATGATGGTGATGTGAATTTGCTTCACTAGAGTAACTTTTTTACACTATGTATTCCTTAACATAATGTTGCATACATTAAATATACACAATAAAACTTATTTTTAAAAATTTTTCACTTACGCTGTGCACAGTCTTACTTCCATCTGTGAACATGAGCGCTGATCAGTTAGTTCCAATTTAATGGTGAGTACACGTGGTGTTTGTTTTTCCATTCGTGTGATACTTCACGTAGGAGGATGGTCTCCAGTTCCATCCAGATTGTGGCAAAAGGTATTAATTTATTCTTTTTATGGCTGAGTAGTACTCTATGGTATAAATATACTACATTTTATTAATCCACTCATGAATCGATGGGCACGTAAAACTCAGAGGAAATCAAGCAGGTTTCGGGGAGAGGAAGGGATGGCTGAAATCATACCTATTGGGTACAATGTACACCATCTGGGTGACGGGCACACTTTTAACCCTGACTCAAGCATTATAAATGTGATCCATGTAACCAAAAACATTTTTACCCCCATAATATTCTGAAACAAAAATAAATAAATACATAAAACCAACTATAACCCAACCAAGATTTGACCACTTGCTCAAGTCTTCTTGGGTGTGGCTCCGGGCATGGTCACTCACTCATACTTGGCTCAAAGTAAATCTCTTTAAATTATTACATTTTTAAATTTCAAAAAACACATGCCTTGAGCTTTGTTCATCTAGGAGTGTTTTAAGGCTTTCCTGTTTCAAATTAGGAAGCACAGGCACGCTTACACACCATACACATCAGCATACTCTTTTCTGACTTAGTTTCCGAAGATGCAAGGTGTTGAGGACAGACATCCTATTTAAAAACAAGCCCCAGCCCCACATACTGAGACTACTATTTAGATCTCCTGTATTTATCTTCTGCAAAAAGGGAAAAGCAAAATAGATAAATTCTGAAAGTAAAGGCTTTGTTTCTTAACCACTCGGGGGAGATTTCTGAGTGATTTGCCATATCTGTGGGGGACCCCTGCCATGTAATTTCATGGTGGGAGACTCAGGAGAGGCGGGAGGCTGACTGCTGAGATGCTCACAATCTCCCTGTGAAGACAGCACTGGGGCAGAGCACCCGCCTACCCCAAATCCCGGCACGAGGGCTTGAGAACAGGCTCCATTATTCACCAACCTGTGACACCTCTGAAACAACTCATTTAGGCACAATGGTTGCATGACTATATCCTTGATAATAATATTGTGAAAATCAAATAGACCACATAGGTACATGGGAAATCCCTTTGGATGAAGAGGGCTTTATAATTGTCACGATTGTGTGTGGGTCCTCTCTTGCCACAGTCATCTAGGGCAAAGCATGACCACGAAGCCCTGACTGGCCTAAGACAACAAGCATCTACTTAGCTCAGAGGTCCAAGGTAGGTGGCGCTGCTTTCCTGCTCTCTGCTGGGCTCACAGACTGCCCAGGCAGGAGCTACCCAGGCTGCTCCACTCATGGGGGCTGGGCTTGCTGGGCCTTTGCCCCAGTCTCCACTGGAGGAGCCAGTTGCCCCTGCACAGTGTCTCTTGTTAGCAGCAGGGGAGCCCACACTTGGTTTCATGTCGGTGGTGGCTTTTCAACATGCAGAGCATGCAAATTCTCCAAGGCCAGGCACGCGGCTGGCACAGGGCACCCTCTACTGGACTGTCTTGGCCAAAGTGAGTTATGAGGCCAGCCCAGACTCAAGAGGTGAGAAGGGGAAGCCACTTTCTGACAGCAGGACCCGAAACATCATCTTCCACAGGGCATGGGTACGCACGCGGGACTGAAGAACTGTGGCTGCTTTTGCAATTGATCTTCCACACTCTTAAGTATAACATAAACATGAAACAGTCATAGAATAATCAGAATTCAAATTGTATAGTAGGTCTAGAGCATTCTTTCCTGACCAAGAGAGATGGTAAGTTGAGAAGGAATATTACAGCAGGAAAGAAGATAACATTTTGGAAGTGATAGTCTTGAATCTGCCATGGCCCATAAGACAACCTGGGGAAATTTAAGGAATGAGAAGAGAGGTGATTAGTGAAGGGCCAAAATACTTATGCACTTATCATTGCAGCTGTCACTTGTCAATCCTTTGGCTTCCACTTTGAGCATATGGCTGGGCAACAAATATTTATTAGTCTATATTTCTAGGTATAAAAGTCCTAAATCCTTAGTAAACTTTAATATTTTATTTGATGACTTCCTTTCTCACATGTGGCTGCAACTCTATGTAATAGAACAAAAGCAAATTCCTCCTTACAGTGGTGTATTAGTGAGGATTAGTTAGTCTATGCCATGGTAACAAATATCCCCCCAGATGTTAATGTAGGAATATAATAGAAATCTATGGTTGCTCATATCAAGTCAAAAGAAGGCCAGATGCCCCTACTCTGTCTTGTAGCTGTGCATCCTGGCCTCCATGGTGCTGAAGCAGTAGAAGAAAGGGGTAGAAAATGGCACAAGATGAAGAGAAACAAAAATAAAGGGTACAGGTAGGCAGGTATGGTGGTGCACACCTGTAGTCCAAGCTACTGGGGAGGCTGAGGTGGGAGGTTCACTGGAGCCCAGGAGTTTAAGCCCAGCCTAAGCAATATAGTGAGACCTCATCTCAAAAAATAACAAACAAATAAAAATAAAGAGAATAGCAGACCATGTCCTTCAATTCTTATATTCCTTTTGTAAAAAGTTTCCCTAATTTTTCATATCTACATTCTTGGGAGACATGGAATGGAAGGGTGACCCACTTAAGATGCCTCTGCCCTATCTGAAGCAGGTGTTAAAGAGAAGAGGGAGAAGGCCTTGGCCACAGCTCTCCTGTCTGCGGCAGTGCTTCTTCCCGGTGGCTGGAGTGTGCAGGAGGCTGGACGCAGGGAGACCAACTAGCTGAGTCCCCACTTGGCAGACAACCTCCTTCTCCACTGCCTTCCTCTGCCGACTCCACCTGAGCCCAACAGGGGCCTCTCAATCCCTGTGCTAGGCCAGCTACATGGGGCATAGGGACGGAACCACTATCAGTCAAGATGTTTCTGCCTACAAATAAGCGTATGTTGGTTCCAGTGTCACACCATTAGTTCAAGTTCAGCTCCTTCCAACCTCCACCATCAGCTCTGGCCCTGTCTTTGGCCAGTGTGCATGACCAGAGGACTGAACAACGTGACAGCTGCAGCCCAGCACTGCCCCTCACCCCTGCCTTCCCTTCCACCTTGCTGGGATGCTGGCAAGCACCACACACAGGCAGGAGAGCAGGTGGTTTATCCACACAACCAAGGGAGCAACCATGCTCCTGAACCTGAAGTCATGTAACAAACATTAACGTGTGTTAGCATAGCACATCTTGGAGGTGATACTAGGAAGCGGTACCTAATCGCTGCTTCTTAGGTGCAGGAGCTGAGCCTTGGGATGTGCTGGGGCTGGGATGCTCTGAATACCCTCCTGGCCCTGTGCCTTCTCTCAGCACATCCACGGCACAGGAGCAAATGGTGAAGTCCTAAATGCTATGAAAACAATGAAGTTAGCTCTTGGAATCATTTCTGCCCTCCAAATTTCACACGTCCTCGTATACCTTGCACAAAGAATAACATAACCTTTGGGTGATGGGAGGGCCCTGCAGAGTTCCCTGCCATTTGACGAACTTTCGCCTATTCACTACCCAGCCGTTGAGTCTAGAAGACACCAATTTGCTGGAACACAACCTCCTCCAAGACATCCCCCACCACGATTACCACCAGTCAGGGACTGGGTCCAAAATTAGCGTGCAGGCCAAGTGACTCATGCCTGCGGCATTCATGACAATAAGAATTGATGTGTGCAAGACAAGAACAAGATTTATGGGTCTCCTTACTCATATGATTTACTGAAAGCTGGCTTTTATTACTTAAGAGCCAGCCGCAGACATGCGCTGGGTGCGCTCAGATAAATGCCTGGGGTGCAGCTCTGTGGGCGGCTGCCAGGAACAAGGAAGAGGAAAGAGGAAAAATAGAGAAATGATTTTACAGATGAGACACTTGTCGAAAATACAGGGGCTCCAGTGCTCTAGGAACAGCTGGCAATGACGAGCTAAAATAAAGGCCCCATTTGCAGGCGATGGCAGCTGCAGGCCCTGCCAGGCTGACTACTGCGTGGGCAACGCTGATTTTTGGACAGGCCGTAACAACAAAGAAATAAAGATTGATGTGCTCCAGAGCATACTGGAGAGTTGTAGGGGCCATGGAGTAAGAACGGGGGAGAGAGCCTGTGGATCCTCATCCGAAGGTGCACACGGGGCTGCAGTGAAAACGAGGAAATGGTGGGCCAGGGCGATTATGCAAACTGCCATCGCATGGTGGACAGGCTGCCGGGACCGCGGTGGTGCCCACAATCTTGGCGGGCACAACCACAGCCACCATGCTCACCTGCCTGCCGCCCTCGTCTCCTGTCCAGCGTGTTTGCTGAGCTCCCCTCTCTGTGCTCCGCCCTGCACCGGCGCCACAGGGGAGAGAGGGAAACCGACACTCAAGCCGCATTCCTGGGATACAGGAAGCTGTGGCATGCATCTGGCCAGATGAGGCGTGCGCAGCTAACAAGCACTAAAGCAAGCCCAAGGTACGGCACCCGGGCCCCTCTCCCCTCGGCGGTTAACGCAGCCTCTTCCTTGAGGTTTGATCTCCATCAGCACCCCCTTGGGGAAAGGACACAAGCCCCTGGCAAGCTCTAACCCCACCTAATACACCTTTGTAACCGTGAGTACTGCGCCTTAAACAAATAGCACGACTGTTAGCTCACGTGGATTGTGTGGTTGTGTCTGTTTATTGTCTGCCCCTACCTAGCACACATATACACAGACACACACACACATGCACTGTCAGCTCATTTGGAGCAGAGGCTTTGAATCCTTGGTGCCTTGCACGTAGTAGATGCCCAGTGAGTATCTGCTGAGTAGTCTGTTGTACTCATTTATTCACGTATTTAAGAAATATTTAGTAAATGGCTGCCATGTGCTGGGTGCTGAAATAAAAATACCTTTGATGGTGACATGTGTGTTGTAGAGAAACAGAACAACAGGGGGTAAAGGGAGTGACAAGTGGCTATTTTAATTAGAGAAATCAAGGAAGGCCTGTGATGTTCTAGCTGAGCCTGGATCGTAAGAAGCGCCGGACGTTTCACTATCAGACGGAATGCTTCCGGCCGTGGGAAGCGGTAACCGAAACATCCCAAGTAGGAGCAATCTGAGTCTGTTTGAAAGACAGAGAACGTATAACACAATGCAGCTAAAGCCGAGTCCACCCACTCATCCGTTTGTTCATTCATTTCTTCATTTACTCACTCACTCTTTCATTTAATAACATGAGGCCCAGTGCTAGGTGCTCAGAACTGGGACATGCAGAATTCACTCTGGAGTTGCTGCAGCTTCAAGCAGCTCACGGAGGTCAGAGACGGGAAAGGCAGAAGCATGAGGGACTTCTGGAGGAGGATTGAGGTGGTGTGCGTGAGCTTGGACGAGTCGAAGAGGAAGCCAGACTGACCAAGGAATGTTTCTGCAGGGCAAGGGTTTTCGAGGTGAGGGCTGCAGACCCCTTGGCACCCTGAGACAGTCAGGGTGTGCGAGGTCAAAGCTGTTTTCCTTGCACCTTGATATGTTATGTGACTTCTTCACAGAACTGACGTTCGAGCTGGCAGTTTCAAAGCAATGGTGGCTAGAACTATGGGCACTTTCGGATGAATCAAGACATTTGCAACAAACTGTATTAACCATTCATTGAAAAATAGTAGAAGTAAGAAAAAATACAATTTAAGAATGTACTTGATTAATCAGTAAAATTATTAAATCTATTAATATTGAATTTTGACCTTGATTTCATGTCTTCTAAATATTCTCTATGATGAAACGGAAGTACCCATAAAGCACTTCTGCTACATGTGGAGATACAGTGGCTTCCACAAGCAAATCATCTGGGTGATTGCGTTGCAAGCTGAGCTAGCTACTTCTTTCATGGAACACCACATTTACTGGAAATGACCTTTGACAGCAATCTTTGATCACTGAGACTCTAGTGGCAGACGTATTCCTAAAAATGAACAGCATCCACCTGTCATTTCAAGAAAACCAGTTGGCAATTTTTGTTGCTGTTTACAAAATTCAAGCTTTCAGAACAAAATTAAAATTTTTGAAAATTCACATCTGTCACTGTGATCCAGGCAGCTTCCCAGTAAGTTAAGACATCTCTGATGAAATTGGTGGTGATATTAGTAGATTCAATTTTTAAATAATATGTGTAATAAAATGTGTTAATATTTTCAAGAACTATACGAGGATTGTCTGGAAAGTATCCAGCCATTGCTAATATAATGAGAACGGTTTGTGTGACATCGATGTAACCTGGCAGCCAAGGAGAGTGGGCTGGAATGAACATGCATGAACAATGACAACTTCACTGTACTATTCATGGGGCGCTAGACACTGTTGCATGAGCATGTGTACCATGTGGTCATCACATTCAAAATGACTGAGCAAGCAGAGCAACGAATCTGCATCAAATTTTGCATTAGGCTTGAATATTCCTGTGTGAAACCATTCAGATAATTCAGGAGATGATACAGTGAGTGTAGTGCAAATAACAGTGTGGCACACACGCTTCAAAGATGGTGGAAAATCTGTTGAAAGCGATTCACGTTCGCCTGCAGCAAACAGAGCACCTGAGCATGTTGAACATGTATTGGTCAGGTTAAGAGATGCTAGGAGAACTGTGTGAGGTCCCAAGGTGCCTACTTTGAAGCGGACTGAGGTGTCATTGTCCTGTGTACAATGTTCCTTGTGTTTTGTGTCTTCTTCAATAAATGTTTCTATTTCTCATATTACTTACCTGGATACTTTCCAGACAAGTTTGTATAACTCAAATGAACTGATAGCTTTTCAAATGACCACTGCATGATGTTATAAAATTATGCATAGGGAAAAGACACATTCAAAGTGCAAGATAGACCAATGGATTTTGATGTACAATAGTACGAGCATTTGTGCAAAATAAAAATTTCCACAACCACCTGAAAAGATTATTAAAATAATCTTCCCTTTTTCAACTAGCTATCTGCATGAAACCAAATTTTCTTCCTATACATTAATGGAAGCAGCATATTGGAGAACATTGAATGCAAAAGCAAGTGTGAGATTCCTGCTCTCTTCTGTGAAGAAAGACATTAAAAACATTTTCAAAACATAAAGCAAGGTACTCTTCTTGCTAATTTTGTCTTGAGAAACTTACTTTACATAAAAATGTACTATTAGCATTTATATATTTATTTAAATGACATATTTATATTGTTATTTAAATATGCGAATAATAGATTCATTGTTGTTATTTTAAAATAATTAATATTTTTAAAAATTTCTCAGTTTTAATTTCTCACGTAGTAAAACATTGATAGATGTACTCCACATAAACAAAATATTATCTTTAATATAAAAGATTCCTGAGATCAAAATATTTGAGAACCTCTGCTATTGTATATAGCGAGAAAAAAAATCAGAAATTTACAAGGCTAAACATATATGAAATTTTTAATTGGTTGTATTTGTCTGTGAATCTGATGATAAAAGGCACAACCAGGGAGAGCAATATAGGCTTAAAAATAATTTATCTGTGGTAATGTGTTTAATTCTGAATTCAACCCTATGAGGTATATATTATGACCCTCGTTTTTTAGAAGAGCAATTTAAAGTAAAAAGAGTCAAGTAATTTCCCGAGGAAACTACAAGTGGTTAGTAAAAGGTAGGCCGAGGCGGTGGACTCCAGACCCGGTACACACAATGACAGCAGTTAACCATCTGCAAGTTTTAGTGAACATAAGAACGGCATATTATTATTTGATTTTTGCTTTTTAAAAAATCTTTGCAAGCAGGTGAAAATTGGGGGTGGCAGGTAAATCAGCAGGTCTGCTGATGCTCAAAGGGGGTGTGCTTTGATCACCGAGGGCTTCTCACGAGCTCCCTGCTCACTGTCTCCACGCCACGGCTCACACACGCACGCACACACACACACACGCCGGGAAGGAGAGGAACTTTCCTCTTCTTTATTAGAATATTAAATCTATATATCTGTTGCATATGACCTATTAGATATTTCACTATAAATGAACACAATTCTCTTATCTAGGTAACATCAGAGTTTCCCTTTTAATCTCATTAAGCTTCAGTTGCCTTACTAATGAGCAGCTAAAGCATTTAGCGGCAATAGAATCACAGCATCTCAGAGGGAGCAGAGATGAGCTAGCGGGATCTGGCTGTCTCCTTCTGGAGTCGCTGTCGGTTGTGGACCAATTACTCCTGCTCCCTCTGCCCTTTGAGGCGAGGCACCTCCCATATGGCTTTGATTTGGAGGCACTCAATTCATCAAAACAGTTTGTTATGTTAAAAAACTATTTGATGTCAAAGAAGCCATATGACCCTTTTTATGTGCACTTTTCCTGGAATAAGAAATCAATTTGCCCATTTTAAACAAAGCTGGGGCTTAAAGAGACTTGAACTAGAGCTACCTTCATAAACCAACAAGAAACAATATTGCTGGTGAAACATATTCCACATTTGCAGCCTCACAGGGTACTAGCAGCAGCGGACCCATTTATAAAGAGCTCCCTCCATGGGGGGCCTTCCTCCTCAGCCCACTGGGGCCTGGGTTACCAGGCTGAGCTCCTCCTCCTAAGGGTTCGACCCAGCAAAGTGCTGATCTGAGACCCAGGAATATGAATTTTTATAACTACACCTGGTGATTCTGATGCCAGTCTTTAGACCATGATTTGAGAACAATGTCTCTTCCCCCTTTGGCATTCTCTCTCTGAAGAATAATGTTCATGTAATGTTCCAACCATCCCTCTCCTTCCACCCCGCTCTTTAAATGTGAATGTTGCACTGTATTCTGTGCTCTGCACTTTCTTACTGTAAACCAAATACATACTAAAGCTTCCCCAGCACAGAGGTCCAAGCAGGATTCCTTCTAAACTTCAGATCTGGTTACTGGAGTGCTTGGCTCTCTCATGGGCTCTTTGTAGTGAATTTTGTGGGCTTCTCCTCCCCCATGACTTAGGGCCCTGCAACATGGGGCATGACTGTTGCTCTAGCATGGAGCTGTAACTGGTGAACGGCAATCCTGGTGGTGTTCATCCCTCCTGGCCGGGTAAAGACTCAGGAACGAAATCCTGCATGGATGGCATTCTTCCATTGGGCCGTCAGGATGGGTTCTGGGAAGCGAACATACACTGATCGGAGAACACCCAGGCAGAGCATGTGGGCCTCGGGGAGAGGTCACTGATGTCTCTTCTTCAAATGGACATTCTGTTGGTGGCTTGAAACCCAGAACTATTGCAGCCACTCAAGAGAATACAACCTGCACACACTGAAGGGTGATCAAGGGAATGGCGGAGAAATAACACAGAGACCCTGGGCTAGGGCAAGTGCAGGAGTTCTTTCTCCCCTCAATGTCCAGTTATTCAGACAATCAGTTTGCTCCCTGTTTAAGCTGTAAAACCAGATTCCCTGTGAGGGTTAGATTTTCTGTTGGTGTTTGAAGCATCTGACTGAAACAGACAATAATGGATACTCAAACAAAAGCTCACCATGTTGTTTTTAATGTGGGTTCCTTCTCCTAGAGGTGGCAGGAGAACACACTTTTGAGCACTTACTGTGGGCTCGGCTCCATGATTAGCACATTCTCTATGGAACAGAACAATCCCTCTGAAGTTCATGCTTTCTTCATCTTTTAAGATGTTTGTGTCTCCCCAAAAGTCCTATGTTGAAAACTCTAAGCCCCAATGTGATGGTTTTAGAAGGTGGGACCTCTGGGAGGTGATTAGGTCATGCAGGTGGAGCCCCCATGATGAGATTAGTGCCCTTCTAAGAGGAAACAGGAGAGAGCTTGCTCCCTCTCTCTGTCTTTTGTCATAGGAGGATACAGCAAGAAGGCCACTGCCTGCAAACAAGGATGGAAGCCTTCACCAACAGTCTGGCCACACTGGCACCCTGATCTTGGACTTCCAGCATCCAGAACTGTGAGAAATAAATGTCTGTTGTTTAAACCACTCAGTCTACAGTATTTTGTTCTAGCACCTTGAGCAGGCTAAGACAATATCCTTAAGGCTTCAGGGACACACTTACATTCTGCATAAACTTCAATTCCTATTGATAGAACAATATCACCACCTTACAAGAAACTGCTTTTTTCCCCTTCTTTTATTGTTATTTATTTTTACCTTCACCATCGTTACCCCTCCCCCCATATCCGTGACAAACTCTTAGCCTCAAGTTCTGTGTTCTTTCCCTTTACTTGGCCAGAAAGGCATTTCCAGGGACCCTCAGGCCCTATCTGCATGTGAAGGAAGCCAATTGGCTAAATCATATCTTTTACTGAACAAAACTTATTTTCAATGTGGTCGTACACCTATGTCCTCCCAAACGTTAATATATTTCAAGTCTAGTTTAAGAAATTCTCCTCTACTCTGAGATTATAAAACAATCTACTCAATTTTCTTTTGTCTTATAATATTTCCTTTCAATTTAAGCATTAAATCTATTTGGAGTTTATTCTAATAAAAGATGTGAAGAAAGAATCCAATTTTATTTCTCTCCATAGGCCAAACCAATTTTTTTAGTATCAGCTTACTAAACAATTGACTATTCTGCCAGTTAATTGTGATGCCATATATATTATATTCCAATTTTTGGTATATTGTATTCTGTTGGCTTCTTGCACAAAATCACCCTGTGGATTATTGGTCCCTTTGTTTACATGTGTTGAACTGGGGCTTTGTAGTATTTGTTAATAATCAGTGGGAGGATTTCTAACCTTTCTTTTCTTTCTTAAGCTACTTGTTTTTTCATTTACATTTTAGAATCAGCTCATCAAATTCCTTTATATCTTGTTAGGATTTTGAAAGAAATTGTATTGAATTTAGATATTAATTTGGGAATGATTTATATTTTTAAAATGTCATATAACCTCATACATGAAAATAGCATTTCTATACTCTTTTTTTATCCTTTAATAAATTTTTAAAATTTTTCTATTATTTTCTTCTGCATTATTTGCTAATCCTTAAATGTTTTATATATTTTATTGCTATTGCACATTGGTTAATGTTCAATATTGTGTTTTCTGGTGAATTATTACCAGTAAAGAGGCATACTTTTGCATTTTGTATACTTACATTAGGCAAAATTGCTAAACATGCTTATACTTTCTAACAATATTTATATTTATTGTATTGGGTTTTCCATACAAATAATTGTGTCATCTGCAAACAATAATTTGTTTTTCTCTTCCTGTTTGATTCTTTTAATTCTCATTAATTTAGTCCCCCCTTATCCACTGTTTCACTTTCCACAGTTTCAGTTACTCATGTTAGGGTACAGTAAGATTTTAGAGATGGAGACAGAGAGAGAGAGAGAGACCACATCCATATAATTGTTATTACAGTGTAGTGTTATAATTATTCTATTTTATTATTAGTTGTTAATATCTTACTATGCCTAACTTATAAATTAAACTGTATCATAGGTATGTATGTATAGGAAAAAGCATAGTTTCTACAGTGTTTGGTACTATCTGCAGTTTCAGGCATCCATTAAGGGTCTTGGAACACATCCCCTGTGGACAAGTGGGGTACTACAATTTGGAGAACACCAGCAAACACTCTTGATTTGTTTCTAAGTTAAAAGAAGTGTCAAAGGTCTCTTCCTTAGATATTACATTGATTGAAAATGTAAGAAATCCTCTTTTTAGGTTTCAAATCTCAGCTTCCAATGAGTTTCTGGGCTGAGTGGGTTGTGGGATGAGTCAGGGCCAGTTTCTCACCTCTAGATTGGACTGGCGAGGATGCCTGGAGAGAGCAAAGCAGCGGACACAAAGAAAACAAGTCCTTGTAAAGTTCCTCACAGAGACCCTGACCCCGTCCAACTCCTCCACCCCTTATTAACTTGGTCACAGAGATGGACAGATCAGTTTATATAACTATCAGTGAAGTGGACCTGTGTTCCAGACCTAGGTGAAGCTGGGGATAACAAGAACCTGAAGCCCCTGGCCCCCAGCAGTGTGAGAGCTGGATAAAAGGCCAGGTGGTATGGTTAGTTCAGACAGATGCTCCTGAAAGCCTCAAGAAATGGCAAAATGAACTCCTTATTGAACTGTAGATGCACAAAGAATAGAGTTTCCCGCAACCTATAAAGGTGTGGGGAATAAACAATGTTTCTTTTTCTGGAAACAGTATGATGAATATGACAAAGAGAGTTGTTACACTTAAGCAGATCCTTGTGGGGAAAAGAAAGAACATGACAGAACACAGTTGGTTACCTACAAACAGTGACCAGATGAAAATAAGGATATACCAACCAGATTGTTAAGGAAAGATGATTAAGGAATTAATGAGATGTGGCTCATAAGATTATCATTTTATTGTATTGCCCAATATTGCTATATTAAAGACAGAGATGATTTCAGGAGTTTTTGCAAGGCCTTACCCTGAAGGAATATGTGAACTCGTTAGTTTGCATATCAAGGGCTGCCTTGCCTCAAAGCTCTAGTAGACGCATTCCATGAGGCTTCTCGAATCTCAGATCTGTGCCGCCTCCCTGATCTTGAAAGACAAGACAGGTATATGCATGGTATCACAGGATGGGAGCCAGAACAATGAGCTCCCTAGCCCAGAGATTCACTCCTGTGCTTATGAACAATTTAGAATGGAAAGCTGGGCTTCCTGCTTTCTCCTGTCTGTCTCAAATCCACAATAACTACATAAAAGAAATATAGAGCCACTATATCTCTGTGTTATTCCTCTGTTAATTGATAGCTATCTCTTAGAACTTAGAAGTTAGTCCTTGAAAGATTTTACAACTGTTCACATAGATAGAACAGATTAGAAATTGTTAGAAGCTCTTTGAAAAAACTTTTTAATCCAAACCCTACCTGTTATTATGCAAATTTGTTATTCCTGGAAGTTGAACTACCTGTCATTATGTAAATCTGTTACCCTAGCAACCGATAACTGATATTTGTCATTATAAAACCTATGTGAATCTAACCTCATGGCTCTCACTGCTGAGGGAGATGTAGGGGAGACCCTTGAGTACCCTCACTTTATCTTAACTACTTCATATAAAACTATACCTTCGTCTCTGTGTATTGTTTTATTCTCTCTGTTTCCTGTTAATTTCTTACCCTTTGTGACGGATACTACCTAAAGGACCTGGGTTTTTCATGGAGAGAAGTAGCTGGTCTCCCTGTGGCCTGCCCACACCAGACGCCAATACAAAGGACAGTTGACCAAGGATCAGACCTTCTCACACTCCTGCCTGTGAGAGACTTCTTAAAGCCATCATAAATTAGAGGCAACTCTAATGAGATTAAGTTTTAATCTTAAACTCCAGTGAGTTTAAGTTAATACTTTGCTTAATGCAAAGAAAAAATCAAACTTAAACTAAGTTATAGAAAAATAAATGTGCATTCCTTCACACTGGATGTTGTAGATGAAGGCTGGTCAATTTGCATTTGCATTCATTCTTAAAGCAGCCCTCTAAAAAGACAGGTTTGCTATATCCATTGCCATTTTATAGAGGGAAACCCCAAGTTGAGAGGGATGGATGGTTTTCCTAAGATTACACAGTATGTGTGGCAGAGCCAAGGGGTAGTCCCAAGCTGCCTGACTCCCAAAGAATCTGCGCCCTCTCCTCCTCCAGATCTTCAAGTCAGCACTTCCCTATGAATCTGTTCCCTAAACTTTTACTTATGTGCTATTTTTCTCTCCTTCCCCACAGCTGTGTTTATTTTCAGGCTTTCATAAACCACAGTGGGACAATTGTGACAACTTGGGCTTTGCCCTTCTGCATTATTTTCTTCAAATTCCATGCTCTTGTCTTGCTGTCTGCTGCAGAGAGACATGTTGCAGTGAATGAAACATTATAATTTTATATTAATCATTACCTTTGGTGACTTAATTTTTGGTTGCATATACTTTAAGTTCAATTACTATTATTACTTTAACATTATTATCATTACCAAGTTCCAGTAGTTACAGAAAGCAACTGTAACTCGATCAGGGCATTACTGCATTCTAACCAGTTGGATTTATTGATAGTCTTTTTTGTCTGCATTTCAGTTGGTGCTTTTTGTCCTACACAAGTTCCTGAATATGTGTATTTTCAAGACTTCTTCAAATTAAAATGTCTCTTAAAAAAGCTGGAAATTCTTATCAGTAATAGGAAGTTTATACAAAAGATACATATGCAGACATAAAGCTTGTAAGGTTCCATTCTATTACTAATAAAGCCCAATCCATGCATGTTGGCTGAGAGTCAGGTGTATTGCATATAGAGACTGTTGCCACCAGCTTCCAGATGCACATTAGAACCACCTGGGTATTTCTTTCAACTACACATTCCAAGATCCATTTCCTGGGTTTCTAATTCAGTGATTTGGGAAGTGGGGCCAGGCACAGGTATTTGAGAGTGGGGGAGGGGTAAGGTGTTCCACAAATGATTCCAATGTGCTCCTCTGGTTCAGGAATCACCATCCCAGACAGGGCTGAGTCCATCATCTGGCAGGGCCAACCTCTGTCTCAGAGATTGAGGAGCAATGAAAAGGCCCTGTTGTGCAGACATGGGCATGATTTCTGTCAATAATTCCAAAATTCTACAAGTCCTGCAAACCTAAGAGATTTTTTTGTAACTCATTTGGTGGCAATGCCCAACCTCAATTGACCTGAGTCTACTTATAAGTATTTAAAAACAGTTTCTATTGTAAGTAAATGTTTTAACTGTGAAAAGTTTGACCAGATGTATATTTGGGGATTCAAAGAAATAGGTTTGCAGACCAAATGAAGGAAAAAATACCCTTCCAAACCAATACATTAAGACTGGTGAAACAAATGGAGAACAGAAAGAAATATTTAGCTGATCCCCACAATTTATTTTCTTCCATAGTCATTTGAATTAATTGTGTACATTTATGATTTGAAAACTAATTGAACCCTGCAAAACAACACAGATCCACAGTGATCATCAGTTAAATGTGCTGATAGTTTACAATGTGGCTCCATTTCTGAAATGGCCTTTTAAAAATTCAAATGCAAATCCATATTGTATAATGCACTTAAAATGCTCTCCTTTTCTCAGTGAAGGGTAAGAATAAAAAGAAACCCCAAGGGTTATATTGAAAAAGATACTGATATAAGTTTCATGATTTGAAAGCATAAATGAACAGCAATATGTTGGAGTTTCCTGGGGATCCTATATTATACACATATGCATTCATATATGTATAGATATGTATATTTATATATGTAGTATATAGTGTGTGCATATTCTATTATGTATATGTATGGTGTGTGTGTGTGTATATATATATATATATAACATATATGTATTCTTGAATTGTAATTCAAACCCAGGCAATTGATCAATAAAATGCCAGATAAAATTTAAATTCTTTGATTTTATTTTTTAAATTGCTAAATAATATAGCTCAATTTTAAGACACCTTCAATAATTTACCAAGAGCATGGCATGCAAAATTCAAACAGTATACTCCTGAAATTCAAATATTCGCTGGCGGAGTTAGAAAACATATATGAAAGCACCTTCTGGAACACATGTTCCAGGACTTCCTTAATGAGCAGGGAGGAGGGTTTACCCAACGGGAATATTGGGAAGATGCTATTTCACCATCGCAGCTTTACTCAAAGGAGAACAAACACCCCTCTGGGTTTAGGTAAAATAAAGAGGGCTTTATGAAATCACATAGTCCCACTCCCAGGAAATCTGGATATAACCACACTTTCCTGGAGAAATACAGCTTATAATGAAAGATATTGCTGATACTACATATGTGAATAATGGATACGCGGAAAATATAAAACACACACAAAGAAACTATTGTTTTTATTACTGCTTCATTAAAATTCCATTTTTCTCTTTTTTTTTTAATTTTTACCTACCCTTTCTTTTTATCCTACCCTTCTTCATCTAATCAACTAACGCAGTGTCTCTTAACCTTAACTGAATAATAAAATCATCTACAGAGTTTTTAAATGTACCAGTGCAAGGCTTTGCTGCAGGTAAAAGACATCATAAACTCTGATATGGACACAAGCAGTGTTTTCAAAGGCTTCCGAGTGGTCCTTATGCTCAGTAGATGTGGAAACTTCGAGACAGCTCGACCTTTGCCAGCATCTTCAGAAGGGCAGGCTGGGTCAGACAAAGGGACAGGCATCCCCATGAGAAAATTCCACTGGCAAGGACATTGAAATGGCTGAGAAGGAATTGCCCCTGGTTTACTTTTATTTCCTGGTGCTTTAACCTGTTCACAAAAGTGAAAATAACCAATCTATAGAGTCCTATCAATAGATACACACTGTACTAAGTAGAATTATATTATTTTCTCATTGTCTTTTATCTGCTCATGATCATTTCATCTCATAAAAATTGAGATACTTGAAGTAATTCATCACTTTAGAATTTATTGCTAATATTTTTAAAAGTCACACTTTTTTCCTAAAATGAACATTTTTTGTGTGTGCAAAGAAAGAAATGCTTCTTCTGCAGCATGAAACAAGAAGGGCTCTGAACATAAGCAATTTCTTCTTTTAGTGAAAAATATATTATCTGCCAATAGTTTTCATTAATTGAATTTACTGACAGGTAACAAACAAGATATGTTTTTGTTTGTTTTAGCCATGTTGTAATTTTATACCAATTCATCTTGCCACCAGGCTCATATCTTGGGTAGTGGCATGTCTAGAGAGGAATAAACAAACATTAAAATATTATTAACTGTATTTATCTCTGGTATGAACGCACATATTAATATTCACTTATACATGTAAATATATGTATATATGCAAATATATGTAAACTTATATGGCATTATAATTCATGTACATTATTAATATTATATTACAGTGGGTTTCAACCCATTTTCCTATCTTTATTCATGGCTATATCATTTTGCAAAAGGTCTTCCTATGGATCTGGAGTACATTTCCACTGACTCCAGAAGGAGCACTATAGAGAAGTGAAATAAACTAACATCAAATACCTAGATGTACTGGACATTTTAAATAAAATATCTAATTTAATATTCATTATAGTCCTATAAAATATTATTATGCCAACTCACAGATGACAGCAGTGAATTTAGAAGAAATAGGTAAACTCTCTAAAGCCACATGTTTAGTAAGTGCTGGAGACAGGACCAGAACCAGAGTGGAGGAGGTTACGAGAAGGTAGATGCTCATCATCAGAGCCATCTGTCATGAAACCACAGCGGAGAGCCAGGTCTTCTCACATAGGAGATACTTCAGCGGGGGTTTAGCATGTGTGTTTATTTTTGGGAAACTTCTTTCCTTCTCTGCCTGGCAAACATTTGGCATCCTCCAAATGCCAGCCCAAAGTCACCTCCTCTGAGAAAGTTTCTTAAACTTCTTGGCTCCCTCTGTCTCGTATTAAATAGAATTTTGTCCTCTCTTTACACTCTTTAGTACAGTATATGGCATGTGTTGACACCCTTGATGCTCCTACTTGGCTGCACACCACTCTCCTATTCCTATTGTAATGTCCTGCATGTGGTAAGGACCTATATTAGTCAGGGTTCTCCAAAGAAGCAGAATATATGTATGTGTGTGTGTGTGTATAATATATACTGTTATATACTCTCTCTATATTAACATATTAGTATATATTATACTAATACATACATATATTTCATATTTGACATATATGAGAGAGATGCATACATAAAGAGATTTATTATAGAGAATTGGCTCATGCAATTATGAAGGCTGGCAAGTCCCAAATCTGTAAAGTATGCCAGCAACTGGAGAACAGGAAAGTGGACAGTGTAGTTCCCATTTGAAGATAAGCAGGCGCAAGATCCAGGAAGAACCAATGTCATTTTGAGACTGAAGGCAAGAAAAAGCTGATGTCCAGTTTGAAGGAAATCAGGAAGAACTGAGGTAGGGCCAGCATGTTTGTTCTATACGGAACTTCAACTGATGGGATGAGGCCCATTCACATTAGGGAGGCCCATCTTCTTTACTCAGTCTATTGATGTAAATGTTAGTCTCATCCAAAAATACTAATAGAACATGTAGAATGATATTTGACCAAATATCTGGGCACCCTGTAGCCCAGTCAAGTTGACACATAAAAATAACTGTCACATGACCTAAATGATATTAGTCAATAGAATGAATATTCAAGAATCAGTGTATTGTTCAGTTTTCCAGAGATACAGAACCAATAGAATGTATATATAAGCAGAAATTTATTTTAAGAATTGGCTCATGCAGTTGTGGGGGCTGGCAAGTCTGATACTTACAGGACAGACAGCCAGGATTTGGGTCCAAAAGCAGTCTGGAGGAAGATTCCCCACTTTCTTGGGGACCTCAGTCTTTTCTGTTAAGGTCTTCAACTGATGGGATGAGGCCCAACCACATTATGGAAGGGAACCTGCTTCAAACGTTAATAACATCTAAAAAATACCTTCAAAGCAATATCTAGACTGGTGTTTAAGTAAACAACTGGAACTATAGCCCAGGTAAGTTGACACATAGAATTAACCATCACAATCAGTAAAAGATGTTGCCCTAAATGGATGATATCCAGATTCTGGGCTTTCACACACCAGCAAAACTTTTAATAACATTAAATCCAGAACTTTCTAGTGTAGCTAGAAACATACTAAGCATAACTCACATAAAAACATTATACCATTCATTAAAAGAATACAGTGTTTATACCAAAAAATAAAAGCAAAAGGACATAATATCAGAATAAAGGATATTTGAAACATGGAAATTTCAAAAATATACAGCAGTGCTTACTCTAAACCAGTGCCAGTTTGCAGACTGCATTTTATCACGCTTCTGTCCTGAGATTCTGTGGGTTTTTGCGTAAGGACTAATGCTAAGTGGGCAAAATGTATGTCCCTCCCATTATCCTCTTCTCCAACCTCCTTGCACTCTTTCCTCCCTTGCAAATGCTCTTTTTCCTCTCTCCCCACTCTTTCTACTATCCATGGTTTCCTATGGCTTCCGTAACTCTTCCACCAAGCTTTGTCTGCAATAGCAGCGAAACCAACCCAAACGGGCTTGTGTCTTAGGAAACGGCATACTATGAAATCTAGAGGGAAGATGTGTTTCAGTATCAACTTGGTTCAGTAACTTGTTTAAGATTCTCTTTGCATGTCCCTCAGAGTATGCCGGCCTTCTCTCTCTTTTTAAAATTATTTTGATAGATTTTGGGGTACAAGGGTTACATGGATGAGTGGTGCAGTGCTGAAGTCACCGTGATAGAGTGTATTAGGCTGGTAACGAGGCAACTGCAGCAGCCCTTAGCCTGGCATTCACATAGGCCAACACGAGGAATTGAGAAGGGGTCGATTTCTGGAGTTCCTAACAACATAAGGAGAACCTCCCCAGAAGCAGCCAGAACAATTTCTAATTGGCATCATTGGCCTGAATTAAGTCTAATGCTTGCTCCTCTTACTACTTAGGGAAGTAGACGTACCCTTAAAACAATCAGGCTCACTCCTGCGACTGAAAAATATTTTCCATCTTCCCTGGGGACATATGGGATCTTCGGTAAATGAGTAGATATTAAAACAAGTCGAGATTTTGTTTGGAAGGAAGTGGGAAGCAGTAGCTGCTGCCTCAGTAGCCAACAATATCTGCCAGGGTCTATCCCACTATGGATGCAACTTTCACCCATGGACTACTTTGCAAGCATTCCCTTTCAAAAGTGCTCACACTTATGAAAAAAAATGCACTAAACTCTTTCCAAGAAGACCCAAAGTCTTATCCAGCAACTGCACCCAGTTCCAAGTCGAGGGCAGTCGAGTGACGTGCTTTCTTCTTCATGAGGTCCAAATGCCTGAAGACCCCTGATAAGTAACAAATTGGGTATCATGAGACATCCCACATATATGGTGGGCAATAAAACAGGATAACTCTAAAAGCAAACCCAAACTCCTGTCTGGAGCAGGGAAGAATGATAACTGGACCATTACCACTGATCCATACTCCTGGCATACTCCTGGGTGAGTCTGGCCAGGACTTGCTGCCACGCCAGAGGATTGCATTGTTGGTTTAACTTGGTTAGAGAGCTCTGGGACAGTTTCTAGGTAGAATCTCCCCTTCCCATTGCTCCTAGTGTCTATGTTTGGTGGCAGGAGAGGTGTGGAACCTTCCCCACCGTTGCAGTTCTGAGGGCTGAAATGTTGTCTTACAGTTGAACCATCATAGGCGCTTCCTAACTGTGCTTCTGGTTTCTGGCACAGCAGATCTCCCTTAAGATGCGGTAGCCTTTCAGTCTACAAGGCTCTCTGTTGATTTTTTTGCTTAGCACAACAACCTAAGATAGCACCAGATCAAGCTTTTGAGGGTGAATGTTTATATTAGCCACAGTGCTCTGTAAACTGCCCTTCCCTTTAGTCCTTAGTGTAGTATTTGCTAATTTTATCTTGCCCTCTGCCTACACCCATTTTGAAAACTCCAGCTTCAAGTGGAAAAACATGCTCCTTGCTCCCAGACTGTATCTCAGACACATCTTCACAATGACTATGTGCCTCAGCTTTTGTTTTTTTAAGTAGAGAACTCTAAATTGGCACATAATAAGGGTGGGGCTGGAGGGGGAGCGACATTAGTTACATTAACTTTACCTTGTGATCGTTATTTTTATATGTGTTTGATACTTCTATTAAGTCAGATTTAAAATATTGAATTGTCATCCACAGCCAAAGGTGGTCTTATTTGGGAAGATGATGGTTTTGTTTTTGTTTTTCCTCCTCACTCAGATTACCTCTTTATATAGGTTCTTACTGGTAACTGCAAGACATAGCCACCATACTTTAAAATCCAGGTTTGTTTTCCATCTAAGTCTTTTAATACTCAAACTTCCACGGTCGTTACGGCTACCGTTGGCCAATTGCATCGCTCTGGCAGAAGAGAGATCACCAAAAGCTCGGTTCAGAGAAAGAGATTCCTTACATCTCCCACCTCTTTCACTTGGAATTTGCCCCATCTTAGGACCTGTTACTTGCAGTTACTCATTTCTGGGTGTTGTATTTTATAGGTTACAAGCAACAGAAAAAGAATAAGGATACTTATTTCACCAAACACCTAGTGAGAACAATGGAAACACTACCTAAGCAAAAGTGAGCAAATAGTGCTGAGGTTTCTTTAGAAGTGATTCAAGGATACAGCCTAGAACTCTGTGTGTTCTTAATGAAGAGAGTGTGCACCCGTGCCACTGTTAGTTAACACAAGGATTTCCTTTTATAACGACAAAAGTAGGTAAGTGTTAAAATAAGGAAAACGGTTCTTTTCTATCACAAATATCTATAATTAATAGGCACAGAGGTTAAAAGTTGAGAGAGCATGAATACTAGAAGTTTGTAGGGTTTTTAAAATGATTATTGTAAAGGACTATAACCTGTTTGTCAATATAAAGATCTCCTTTTTGGTTTTTTTGTTTCCAGATGTTAGAATCTCAATTTATATATTTTTTCTAAAACCAATCTTCTGACATATTTATATTTGGATTGTTTTAAAGATATTACAGTACCTGATTCACAGATTTGACTTTAAAAATCCTATATATATAAGATATATAATATTATAATAGGATATATAATATATAATATTATATTATAATATAACATAATAATATTATAATATAATGATTAATATATAATATACAATATTATAATATAAGATATATATATTAGCCTCTTTCTGTGACCATTTAGTGGCAACTTGAAACTGTAACTTTCCTTAAAAATTAGACGTATTTCATTTAAAATGAGCCATGAATAATTCTTTCGTATCTTCCCTTATCAGTTACTGTAGGTTTTCTGGTGCAGCATGGTTAGGATACTTTTAGATTATTTAAAATCCCTAAATATCCCCCAAAATATAGGACATGAGACTGTTCTTGGTAGAATTCGTAAATTTCCCTTGGGAATATATCTCACAGATTCAGTTTTGAGACTTTTTATCCATTTGACTTAATTTTTCCTTGTGCCCTACCAGGAGCTCTGAGTGAAGACATTTATCTTAGTTTGTCTAAAAAGGCACTTCGGGATCTGCAGTTTGAACTTGATGATTGATTGATAATTGAAACTGGCTTTTAAAAGTGACATTTTGGTTAAAAGTCATTTCAACAAAGAAAAACAGCTTTTAGAAAGTGTATAGTCAATAAAATTCTAGATGTAGCCCTGGCTGGCTGTCACTCAGTCTTGCACCGCAATGTGTTTGAAATTCTCCAGCCTGGGCAAGAGCAAAGCGTCTCCTCACAGCACCAAGGCAAGGCTCTGCTCACGAATTCCTTCCCCTAGGATGAGAGGGAAGCAAGCCGCATGACCAAATCCAGGGTTTCAACTTGAAATATAGACTTTTCCTGTGAAGATTATCTCTGTTGACTCACAATCTTTCTGCACGAGATGTGAAAATGGGCTCCACACGGTGTCACGAGAATAAACACACCAAAGACGGATAACCGGCTGATTAATTTCAATAAACTCAAGCCTGGAAAGAAGCAGTCATACTACAGAAGAAAGCTATTTTTCAGAGAAAATGCCCGTAAGAACATGGCCTTACCATTGTAGAATAGCTTTAGGTAGGAGAAACATTCTCAAAACTTCTTTTTAAAAATATATCTTTCATTTTAATAACTTTGGGATCACCTCAAATATAATTAATAGCTGCTTACTGAATTAGAATCAACAAGTCATTTGATAAAACACCTCTTTGGTATAGACTCCTGGAAAGACTTAGATACAACATGAGAAAACGTGCCCAGATGTCTCTTAAATCAGAATTCTGTGCATAATCCAGAAGGCAGATACGGGGAAGGAGGCCTCAACTTAAAGAGGGGAAAGAAAAAGAGGTAAAATAGGATTGATGAAAAGAGAATTGAAAAAGGGATGAAGGAAATGGGAAAATGGAGGAAGAAAGGAGAGGAAATCAAGAGAACAAATTTGAAAAGTAAAGTAAGCTTTGATTAGACTGTGAGTTTCTGAATAGCATCAGCTAGTTCCTAGTGCTTTGAGAAGTTGATTATTTAACTAAACATTATTCACAGTTCTTGAATGGCTTTCTGTTCCTCTAAACTTTTGAAACTTTTCAAAAGAAGACAAACTAATGGCCAAAAAAGTTTGAAAAAATGCTCTACATCTCTAATCATCAGGGAGATGCAAATCAAAAGCACAATGGGATACCACTTAACTCCAGTGAGAATGGCTTTTATCAAAAAGTCCCAAAACAATAAATGTTGGTGTGGATGCAGAGAGATAGGAACACTCACACACTGCTGGTGGGACTGCAAATTAGCACAACCTCTGTGGAAAGTAATATGGAGATACCCCAGCGAGCTACAAGTAGAACTATCATTTGATACAGCAATCCCATTACTGGGCATCTACCCAAAAGAAAAAAAGACATTTGCATTCGAATGTTTATAGCAGCACAATTCACAATTGCAAAGATGTGGAAACAACCCAAGTGCCCATCAATACATGAGTGGATTAATAAAATGTGGTATATGTATACCATGGAGTTCTACTCAGTCACAAAAAACAATGGTGATCTAATACACCCTGTATTATCCTGGATAGAGCTGGAGCCCGTTCTTCGAAGTAAAGTATCACAAGAACAGAAAAACCAGCACCACATGTGCTCACCATCAAATTGGTATTAATTGATCAAGACTTATATGCATGTAGAGTAGTAACATTCATCAGGTGTCGGGCAGGTAGCAGGGGTAGAGGGGAGGAGAGGTGGGTACATTCACACCTAATGGGTGTGGTGCGCACCGTCTGGGGGATGGACACGCTTGAAGCTCTGACTCGGGTGGGGAAAAGCCAATAGACATAACCTAAACATTTGTAACCCCGTAATATGCTGAAATAAAAAAATAAAATAAATAAACTTTAGAGACTTTTATGACTAGAATAACCAGAGCAGCCCACAAGAAGAAAATTGTTTTCTGCGCTGTAACATCAGTGACCAGAAATGTGAGCACCTAGGGACCAAACCAGAGGCTGGTCGGAAGTTCAACACCCCCATCCCTGCTCTGCCCTTGGACGGGGTCCTCACAGTAGGCGTCAGGGCAACGTTCTGCCACGCACAACCTCAAGACCACCAATTATCCCATGTAGCAAAAAGAGTTTGAAAAGTGACCGCGTATCTACAAAAGAGGTATGGCTTTTCTCTAGAGCATGCATTTGTTTTTAATGTTTAACAAGCTGACAGGAGTGATTACTCAAAGACTAACAGCCGACTTGCTGGTTACTCCAACACAAACAAACCATCACCAGACTGTCGGGGCCTCGGCAGTGTCCATTCTGCTAAAAACGCCTAATGCATTTCCCGCGCCTGCAACGGCACATGCGAAGTGAGTCTCCCTTTCAAATCCCTCATCTCCCCCAAAACAATCATTTGCTGTGTTTTTATTAAAAGGTGGAAGGGAAGATTTTCCTCAAAGGTGGGGTGTGGGAAACAAGCGAGCAGACAAAGGCAGGGTGAGCTCAGAACCCCCCATAACCGGGTCACCATCTGCTTTCACTCCTTAATCAGATAATTGATCTCCCCTGAACCAGCTACGCTCCCAGCGACATCGTCCACGGGGATGCCCGGCCCTCAAGGGTTAGGCATTTAGAAAACCTGAGTCCAATTGCAGTCCAAGCTAGGAAACAGTCTGGGACACATCACTGAGTCAACTGCAGCCCTCCTGGGAGGAACACATTTTTTAGAGTGTTGACTAAAATAAAAGGCTAGTTCAGGTCTGCGATTATTTAACATAGACCTTTCTTTAAAATCTGGGTGGGTCTCTCAGCAGGATTTGATGCTGAGACAAAAGGGAAACTATGGGATGTTGTGGGTTTTTTCTATTCATAAAAGTCTCAGAAGGGACACGTGGACCTTGTCATTTCCGACCGGAATGTGAGGGCTTGCCTCGTTCTGTTCTCAGGCTCCTGTCTCTCCATGTCCCACGGCCCCCCGAGACTCCAACCAGAGTCACCAAGCCCCTCGGAGTGGGATGCAGCATTCTGCTTTCACAGCTGTCACCGTATGCTCAGATTGTCACACCGTTTAGGACAGATTACAGAAAGTCACTTTTGACTGGCAAATTAGGAGCGGCAGTCGTCATTAGCAAACTGAACGAGATAGGCCTAAACCTGCTCAGTCCCCAGCCGGCCTCCAAGACTAGTGTCCCTCCTCTAATTAATGAGTGGTATTAGCATGAAGACAGCCCCAGTGAGGGAGCCACTGCACCTCTCCAAGGCAGGTTTGTCTTTGTTCGATGGTAGTAAAGAATAAACATGAAGTTGAGATAAACTCAGCCAGACAAGAATCAAATGCCCTCCAAATCACCACGATTTTTCATTTGTGCAGTTCTGAGAATTCAGCCCACCAAAGGGGCCATTGTTTGCAAGGACTGATTAATAAATTTGCACTTTTGACTCAGCCAAATGTTTTCTTTGCATTTTTCCTGGTATCTGGAGAAGATAAGAACTAAATGACAGCTTAAAAGCTATTAAATAAACATATACACAAACGGACCCTATCATATTTACCTCCAGTGTCCTTCAGATTGGCAGATGTCACACTGATCAAGGCAACAGATGACGTGGTTTACATTTTAAAAAATGTCCTGAAGTCATTTTGGTCTGTTAAATTATTTCATTAAATTAGTGCCTGTGACTAGGAGGAGGAAGAGAAAAGTGTAGAATGTTAACCAAGGCTAGCAGCCAGGTGGGCGTGCTTTGTCTTCAATCTGTCATTCAGTAGGGGTCAGGAGATTACATGTCATCTCTCACAGTTGAGGTCAGACACCTCCCCCTTGTGGTTCAACGTAACTAGTTCAGTCTTGTTACAACCTGTGTTCAGGTGTCCACCGGCTTTCACAGGTAGGGCAGTTGGCAGGAAGAGAGTTTAATGGCGTTTGTGTCGTTATCACCGATCATCTTGTCCTCGAGAGTGAAACACAAGCAAACACAGAAGCTTGACGCTGGTGAAAACTAAAAATGGAAAGAAAACTGCACTTTCAGACATATACAGAGGATCCCGTGTTATGATGGTTTAACTTACAATTTTTCAACTTTACACAATGGTGCAAGATGATGCGCATTCAGTAGAAACTGTGGTTGGAATTATAAATTTTGGTCTTTTCCAGTAGCGGCATGTGGTAGGGGACTTCTTGCAATGCTGGGTAGCAAGCGACAGCCCCCAGGCGGCCCCACCATCATGACAGTAAACAGCCTACACGTTCTCCACAGCATACTGGTTTGCCAGTGTGTTTCTGATATGGCGCTTTGTGGTTTTGCATTCCATAATGTCCACAAATGCCCATCCGAGTACAGTATACAACAATTACAAAATAGGCTCTGTGTTATATGATTTTGCCCAATTGTAGGCTAACGTAAGTGTTCAGAGCACGTTTAAGGTAGGCTAGGCTAAGCAATGGTGCTCATTAGGCCAGGTGTGTTAAATGCATTTTTGACTTAAGATATTTTTCACTTGTGATGGATTTATCTGGATGTAACTCCATTGTAAGTTCAAGAGCATACACAGTTAATTTCCCCCGGAAAGGTAAGTGTTCCCACATGGATTACATTATTATAGTACACGATTTGAATGATAAAAAAGCTGTGTGTAGCATATTTAAGAGAAGGAAAGGATGAAAGGAGTCCTATCAAGAACACATAAAGAGTGCCTACAAATCAGTAAAGAAAATATTTACAAGTTAATAGAAAAGTGAGCAAAACAAATGAACAGGCAATACGCAAAGGAGAAATTTTTGGCCAGTTAACGCATAAAAAGAAGCTTAGCATCATTAGCAGTCACGTAACAACAAATTAAAACAAGTATTAAACCTTACTGCCATCCAACAGTTTCTAAAGGTTTGTGAAGCACTGCAATAATGTGAAAGAGGGCACTCTCATAAGATTTCGGTGGGAGCGTAAGTTGGTAAAACATTTATTGAGTGCTAGTTGTCAGTATCCCTCAAAAATTTAAATTCTCTTTTACTGCTAGGAAACTAATTTAAGAACATTGCTAAAAAGTTAAAGTTTGAAATAAAAAGATGTCAATTGCCACATTTGTTATGATAGTAAAAAGCAATTGTAAATATCCATCAATACAACAGTGGCAAATCAATTAGAGCACAACTCTATCAGGGAACAAATGTCTTCACGCCACCACTAAAAAATGGGGAGTTAATGCTGTCTGTGCTGACCTGAAAATGCATAGTCACATTATTAGGTGAAAAAATCACATTTTAGGGAAAAAAATATGTTTCATATGATCCTATTAATGTCATGAAATATGTTTGCATGTATGTTCATATGTACATGTATGAGACTGCATAAAATAAGACTAAAATCTGCATGAAATGGGAGTGCTATGGAAGGTCAAGAGGACTTTCCTGGTTTATTCAATGTACTTGTGCACTGATTCAATTATGCCAGAATGTTTTAGATAAATACTTGTGTAATAAAAAAAATGAGAAAAAGGAAAACAAAACCAGCTTTGTTAATGGATGGGCAGCCTTACCAATCAAGGTTAGACAAGTAACATGCTCTAGAAGATCTTATCACGAGTAAGAATTTTAATCAGAAGACAAGAACTCTTGGGAGAGCAGAACTGCTTTGCGTTTTCTTTACTTTCTTTCTTCTTCTTTATTTTCATCTTTATCTTTGTTTTCTGTCTTCTCTCCCATTAACCTCTTTTTCCACAGTATGTGAGTGATCCCAATGTGTCCAGGGCCAGGCATACATTAAAGAATAGTTAAACATGATGCCTACCTCTATGCTGCTTATAGATAGCACTGAGAAGGAATTTTTTTTTTTTAAATTACGATTAGAAAGTAGTGCTTGTTCTATAAAGAAACTAAAGCTGTTTCAGCAATAGCAACTTCCTGGGAGGACCCCATTAGGACAGAGTGATCACTAAATGCATTCCTGGGAAGACAGCGTGTTAGTTTCCTGGGGCTGTCCTAACATATTACCATGAACTTGGTGGCTTAAAACAAAAGAAATTCATTCTCTCACTGTTCCAGAGACCAGAAGTACAAAAGTTAAAGTGTGAGCAGGCCTGACTCCCTCTGGAGGGCTGGAGGGACCCCCAGGCCTGGTCTCTCCAGCTCTGGTGGCTGCCAGCCTTCTACAGCACCACTCCAACCTCCGTGTCTGTCTTCACGCATCCCTCCCCCGTAACCCCATCTTCTCTTCTGTCTGTAAAGAAGAGACTTCCATGGATTTTAGAACCCACCTGGATAACCACGGAAGATCTCATCTTGAGGTCCTTAACTCATGTATATCTGCACAACCCCTTTTTCCAAATCAGGTCACATCCACGTGTGCTGAGGGCTAGGACATGGACA
The DNA here is from genome assembly GCA_963574885.1 of Lepilemur ruficaudatus. NCBI lineage: Eukaryota > Metazoa > Chordata > Mammalia > Primates > Lepilemuridae > Lepilemur > Lepilemur ruficaudatus. Next base: position 38,832 of record CAUYRT010004585.1, read on the forward strand.
GGGCTTTGAGGGCCCTCACTCAACCCACTGCAGATGGCATTTAAACTAAGAACTAAAACGGAAGCAGAAGGTAGTCATTGTGAAGGGGGGTATGGGCACGGGCACGTGTACATGTGTGTGCTGGGGGTGGCATTTCAAGCAGATGGAGATGCTTCCATATGGCTGCTCTATGGAGCAGAAAACAGAGAAAGTGGGGATACCAGGAAGGAGGCTGCTGCTGCAGCCCAGATAAAAGGCGGCAGTCACGGACCAGGCGTGGAAAGAAGATTATAAGAAGAGGAGAGCGGAGACATAATTCTGGCAGCCTACCTTGATAATGCTTAAAGGTAGAGAGGAAGAGAGAGGATAAAACCAAATTGATACTGGAGTTCCTGGCTTGGGCTCCAAGCCCTGCAGAGCACGGGCAAACACAGGACTCAGGGAGCCCAGTGAGAGGAATCAAAGTTTCACTTTGTGCATACAAATGGAAAGACTAGCCTCTCAAACCAGCAAACGAGGGAGAAACGTGACTCCAACAAATATGAAAGATGAAGACACATAGTCAAAAGACTTAAAGACACATTTTTTAAAAAACTTCAATGAATGAATGAAACATATTAATTAACAATTGACAAAAGCAAAAATACAAATGACAGATAACTCAGGAAAACATATTCAGTATCACTTCTAATAAAAGAATTATACATTAAAATAATATTTAATGTTGTTTTATTACATTAGCAAAGATTTTTTTACACACACACAATGATGATTGGGGCGTGACAGAAAGAAGGACCACCAGCATGCATTGGCACTACTGTGGCACTTGGCGTAAATGTTTTGAAGACAATTTAACTCAATGTTTCCAGGTTTCTGGATCTCCTCTCAATTAAATACTCAGAAATTTGGTCAAAGATTCCTGAACAAAGATATTCTCAACATGATGAAGATTCAGAAAGCCCATATCAATATCAGAGACATAGTTAAATAAATCGTGCAATGGCATACATTGGAATATTGTACATTAAAATATAATATATTGTATAAAGAATTTTAAATGACACGGTAACATTTTATATGTTTTAGCAAAACAAAATAGAATACAAAATTTTATATGTGAACAAATGCCCACAATTTAAGAAGTACATCAACAAAAGATGGGAAAAAAATCAAGCCAACATGGTAACAAGGATGACTTCATTTTTTGTTTGTTTGTTACTTTACTAATTTTCTTCAATTAAAAGCTATAGACTTAGGATGAGATGGCTCTTCAATAAAAAAAAAAAAAAAGAAAAAAAGAAAAGCTACAGACAAAAGTGGAAGGAGGAAGGGTCTCTCCTTCCTTTAACGGAAAATGGTCTGAAAGCGAACCCATCACCAGAGTGATTCTTCTGTTTTGGGGGGTTTTTTCCCTCCCATTTCTTTGGTATTACATTTATTTTATGGGGCCAGTTCTCTGAGCCTTCAAGGGACAGGAACTCTAGCCCTCCCTTTCCACCTCTTCATCCCTCAGCTTCTGTACCAACTGCCCATCTTCTTCAAACTCTAAGGGGAAACATAACTTCATTCCTATCTGAATAAAAAAACAAACTCTGAAAATTAAAAATTCCTGCTGATCTTGTCTTCACAATGTTTTCCACAACCATTCAATTGAATTCTAAGACTAGTCTCTGCTGTGGAAAACCTCTGAGTCACTCTGCCAACAGACAAAATTGAGGGGAGAGCATGCCACCTCCATCGTTGGGCAGGAATTATCAAGGAAAAAGAAGTAAATGCATCATTCCAACACTGTGCCTTCAGGATTTTGGCTAGATGAAGATTCTGCCATGAGATTATCCCATCAGTGTGAATGCTAGCTGAGCAGTGAACACTGCAGCTAAGATTACAGTTCCTTCCAGGTAGACATTTGTTAGTTATGGAATTCAATTTCATCCTTCTATTGGCTTGGTTTCTGTGTATCTCTCACTCACTCCTCTTCAGACCTCTCTGTGAAATACGAAACTCCTCTTTGGATGCTCACTGACTTTTTCTTCTTCTATTCTCACCTGGACTTGGCTCCTACTCAAGCCCTCTGCACAGGTGTGGTCCCAGCGTCTCCCTTCAGCATTATTCTTGAGCTCTTCTCCTGCCCATCACCTGGGTCCTGCTGTCCTTGGAACTCTTGTAATCCTATTCCTTAGTCTTCATGCTTATTTTATGCAGCTTCTGCCACAGTAGTAAATAGTTGACACCTTGCTGCCTAAATATGGCTATATTATGCCCTCACACTGGATAGATGGTTTCTCTGAGTGTCAAATATAAACATAAGCAAATACATTTTCCTCAGAATGGTGAAGGCATTATTCCATTTTCCTCTAGCTGCTGGTATTGCTGTTGGAAAGTCTAGTGGTGACCTTATCCAAAGGCTTTATAAGTGACTTCTTTTGTCCTCTCTGGGAACTTTCAGCATCATTGACTCTAGTGTCTAAACTATGATATTTTGACTTAATATGGATCTTTTTTTCTTCCATTGTGCTGGGCCCTGGGTGAGACCTTTCTATTTTAAAACTCAAGTTCTTTTTTCTGAGAAATGTTCTTCAAGTATTTCATTCAAGATCCTCTCTCCTTTGTCTTTGGTTTCTGTGTCTGTGAACCCTATTATGTGGATGGTATATCTTACAGGGTGAGCCTGTAATTTTATTAACTTTTCTATCATCTATTCCTTGGTCTTTTGTTCAATTTATCTGGGAAATTTCCTCAAATTTGTCTTTCATCTACAGAACTACTAAGTTTTCATTTCGAAGGACTCCTCCTGTTTCCTCCTTAATATCTCTGGTTTATGGGAACAAATATACACAGCAATTAGCTTGGGAGTGCTAACAGGACTTCACTCCTCCCAAAAAGTCATTTTACTGTTAATCCAGGAGTACCTGGGACCTTGACTATTCTTCCAGGAGTTTCTTCCTGCCACTCTTGTGTCAAACGAGATGGAAAGCTTGATAACTGGCATATTATTAATACTCAAACTCCCTTGCTGAGCTGTCTGCCAGATGATTTACATGTCCAGTTAAATCCTGCCCCAAAAGCCCAAGTGAGTGCCAAGGAGAATGGTGTTCATTTCGTACTGTTGGACCTCACATTTTGATTGGAAAAGTCACTCATCACAGATTGATCTAATTTCTTTAATGAGATTCATGCCAGATGCCTTGGCTAAACCTTTCTTATTTAAACTCGTTAGGCAAAGGGATCAAGTATGGGCTGCAGAATAGGAATGAGATTAGGACTGAGTTCTAGAACTAGAAAGTTCAGCTGCTCACCACTGCCCTATTTTCGCAAAGATGGGATGAAGGGACCTTTAACAGTAAAAAGAAAAAAGCATCCTCTCCCCAAAATAAAGTCCCTTAGCATCACAGCGCAGCCAGTAAATTCACGGTCAGACCAGACAAGAAACGTCAAAATGTGCCCTCTCTCCCTCAAATTCCAAATCATAGCTTCCCTGACACCATGGATCTGGACAGATAAGCTGCCCTGTGTGAGCAAAGAAAATAAATTAAAACTTGAAGCCATTTAGTTTCATTCTCCAGACTGTCTGTTCTTTCTTTTCCTATCTTCTTCTTGACGTGGATCATTGTCAGGGCTCCTTCTGGTGTAGATAATAGTAATAGCAGTAAAATGGAGCAATTTGAGCATTACAATATGCCGGGCACTCTTCTGAGGTACTGTACTTATAGAATTTCAGTTATATTAATATTTAAGATAGGTAATATGATATCTATTTTATAAGTTATAACCTGAAGCTCAGAGAGCTCAAATGACTTCTTCACGGTCACACACTCCCTTATCTTTTCCATATATTCCCAATGCCCTTCATTTCCACGTCCAAATCCTCAACTATGTCTCTAATTGAAAGATAACAAAATAGAAGATTAATGGGAAACAATGCACCCAGAATAGCTCAAAAATCCAAAGAAAACAGGAAGAAAATGTTGTAAAAGATCACAATTTACCTATTTCCACACGTCAGCTCTGTTTTGCTGGGTCTGAACCTCATTTCATGTGGCTCTTGCTGGAGGAAAAAGCAGAGAATTGGCATTGCAGATGAGTCAGGATGATAGCTCCCTATAGACATGAAAGCCTCCTTTATTGGAAGAAATAAAAGGAAAACGACCCAAAAATCACAACCCTAGAATTATAACCTTATTCAAAAGCTATAAAGCAGTACCAGTCATCTGTTAAATTCATGCATACTTAAAAATTCAATAATGACCGTGTTGTGAATACTAACTTCAAAAAATGATCAGACTTGTGTTTAATGAATACTTTTTCCTAAAAAAGGGGAAACTAAATGGCAATCATTTTTTGCAGTAGATTAGAGATTTATTCACATCTGGATTTTCCACAATATTCCTGATTTAAAATGGTTTATCCTACAGCCAGAACACATAACAATTTATATATATACACACACATACACACACATATATACATATATATATATATATACATATGGTTACTACATCTTTAGAAATTGAAGATCTTTTTATCTGTGAACACAAGACACTCCTATCAAGAAGAAGGGGCCACTATGATCACCTGCATTTTAATGTAAAAGAGACAGAGAGAAGGAAGGTAAATTGCTTGTTGAAGTCACTTGCCAGGAGCAATAGAAGGGAATGGACCCGACTTTTCAACGGCCAGAGAACACCCTGTACACAAAAGGAACATTGGTATAGTAAAATAAGATATTAATATTGATTTGGGATTGTGGAATTGATATTATTGCCTTATCCTCACATTGAGCATAAAACTATCAAAACCATACTTGAGGATGCTTCTTTGACTCTGTTCTTCCTTCTTCTTGTTCTTGCTCTTCTTCTTCTCAGCCTCCAGGGCAACATAATCAGATGCCAGAGTACAAAGAATGAAGGTGGATGAATGGTGGTCATCGCTGTGCAAGTTTATAAAACACGTAAACCATAAAAATATTTAAATTGCTTTTTTTGCATAATAAAATAGTTTGATTATAAAAGTTTACATCACAGAATTGAAATTTAATATGAAATGTTATTCTTCTCATTCCTGTGTTAAAACATTAACAAGGGAAGGGTGAATCCACAGGAGCAGAGAGCACTCTGGTTTTCAGTGGGAAGACACAGAGACCTGTAAATGAGTCCCCCAAGGTGGCAGGCTGAGACCCCCAGGGCTGGCCTCATTAAAAGAGGAGCCTGCACAAAAACTAAGGAAATGTATTTTCCTTTCATTCTGGGTATCCAGCAATCCCAAAACAAGATGGATATGGATATATTCATTGCCCAAATGTAGACAAGAATCTGTAAGTTAAAAATGAATGAACTTATCATTTGAAAAATTTAATAGCAGATAAACTATAATGTAGTTATCTTTCATGTTGCATTTGGGGAAAGTGAGCATTAGAAGGCAGATAGTTAACCCTGCCTGTTTAAATATCTTAGATCTATCTTTCCCTTTCTTATAACATGATTAAATGTTTTAAAAGCTTAATTGTGTGTATGTGTGTTTTTGATTACAAAGCCACAAACCTGTGAGATCTATACTTGGGAAACTTACCGTCAATAAGAGCCTGGAAAGGCTATTGAGTTGGGGACCCGCAAAACTAAAACCATCACACTATTTGGGGAAGTGTAAGAAGGTGAATGGGTCTTCATGGGACAAAACACAGCACTGAAGCCGGGGCTGTGCAAGGAAAATCGAGACCTACCGCGGGACAACATAAATTCAGAGTCTCTTCTGTCTTTGCATTATGTGTCCTCACCTATACTGAAATTCCAAACAGAGGCTGTTTCTCTGCCTTTTGTCTCTGAGCTAAGTATGACGTGTCAGAATTACTGGTAATTGGAACCACAGGCTTTCTGTGCACAAGAGAGAAGAATATAAAAACGTGCAAATTTCCTCTCTAATTCTTCAGCTCCAATCTCATCCCTGCCAGAGAAAATATATGGTTGCACCAGGACTGTTTTTCCTAGACAGTGCATGATTAAATATTCACATGGTATTTGCCTAAGCCTGCTGGTGTTTCCCTCCCTATCAAAAACACATAGGTTGTCTTCCTGACTCACTCTTTCCTTCCTTCCTTCCTTCCTTTCTTTTTTCCTTCTTAAACAGATGATGCTTTACGTTCAAGCAAGAGTCTAGTATTCTAGGATATTCCATACCAAGGACCCCAAAGATCTCAGGCAACAAAATCAGGAGCAGTTTTCTATGAATGAAATGGGGAGAGAGAGAGAGAGAAGCAACAAAGACTTTGTATAGCCCAAAACCACATCCCTAATGCGGCTGTCTCTAAAGCACACACACACTTAGCCAGCCCAGACTGCTCCAGGCCAAGTTTGGATAAAAGTCCAAACTGCTGCCTCCCACTGACCCTCAGGCAGCTGCTGAAACAAACAGTCCTACATCTCAGGACTCCTTGAATGGGAAGATTGTATTTCAGCCCATTGTTTTTTGTGGATGCTTATTAACCCGGCTGAATTTAGAGCAGGGGATTGCACTCAATATCTATCGACTAGCAGTCCATAGTGCAGTAATCCTCCTGCTCTGATCAATGCAGACAGCCAAGCAGCCCCAACCCCAGCGGAGCCCTTTCCCCCCTGGCCATTGATATGCATGTGGGGATACAGAGAGGCTGTAGGAAGGTGAGCTGTCCTGTTAAGTGTTCCCTTTATGAAAATTCCCTGGAGAGGAGCTGCCTTTGTGGTAGCCCTCCGCCAATCCCGAGCAATGGTCAGAAACTTTTAACAAATAAGATCATATGAGACAAAAGTAACATACTCTGGCCTTCATCTCTGAACTACAAATCACAATAACCCCCTGGCCAGGTAGAAGTTGGCCCAGCAACTTCTGAGATCTTAAATCTTTCCAGTATCGTGACATAAGAAAATATTCCACGAATTTGGTTTCATTGTTAAACTGGATTTCATGCATTGCTATTTTTAATATTAAAGTGGTCGCCTTAGGCTTGTTCCTATTGTGTACGTACTTTTCATTAACAAAACCGTAACTGTGACCTAACTAACCTTTTCCTGTATTTTATTTACATTGATCTATTTTTCCTTTTAGTTGTCCCTAAAACAATCATATTTATTGATGTATTTAAGCAACCCATCTGGGAACTCATGATTTTTAAAGAAATATTAAACAAGAGTCTCCCAAGTATAGTCAATTTGGGCTTTGTAAAATTGTGGAGCTAAAATGTTGGAAAAGAAACCAAATATAGAAGTGCAAGATCTCTATGTCATTGTTGAGGATCCATTATTGATGTAGTCTAGTTTCTTGGGGGCCAAGATTAGCATTTTTGCTCATTTGCATAGCCCACCAATCAGTTTCCTCTATAGAGGATCCATCTCCTCTCCGTACGTAGGTACAATTGAACTAGAAGCTTTACGAAGAGAACATGAGTGATCCTGATTCCCTTGTTAGGACCCTGTGGTGCTGTCTTCAGGTGGCCCTGTGGCTGCACCTTTCCTGGGAAAAATGGCCTGAGTCATCCCCTCCCCCACTGCATTTAGAAGCCTGCCCATACCAGGCACATGCACCTGTCAGGACTCCTGAGCTTCAAAATAGCATCCTCTTTGCATTTATTTCCAAATCTGGGCTACATAAAATGAATTAAACTGAGTGTTGATACACACACACATATACATCACATACACACACACTAACCACACACACATACATAAAAGCTACACACACACCACACATATGAGGATACACACATTATACACACCCCACACATGCACATACACACACAGAATTGTTGCTAGAATAAAATATTATCAAAATTTTTTATAACATAAAAGAACATTATTAAAACACATTAAAAGAATGTAAGCTTTGTTTCCAAATATTGTTCCATGCAGATGTGAAATTTTAGTGTGTGTATGCATATTCTTTTAATAGTATAATCACATATATTTATAATTTAAAAGGGAAGTTTGGCTCACACAAGCACTGTGTGGACTTTCAACAAGTGGTGTAGGAATCATAGGTCTTTCAAATAAATTGGGAGAGCACCTGCACTCCAAAATTAAAATGGAATCAAAAAAGGGCAATTAGTTTATTTGTATTTAAAAGTAAATATTTTTATTTAATAAAAACAAAATGCATGTTCTACATTTATGTGCATGTACACTGCACAAATAAATTAATTTGCATAAGAGCAGATTTTATTAAGAAAATGCTTGGATTATTTGCACATTAAAGTGGTAGCCTTTTTAAGGGAAGGTCATTCATCTTGCCCAGGGTGGGAGGGGGGTGGTAAAAGTTGGTTCAAACTTGCCATACGTCTGAGACTGGCTCAATTCCAGATGTCATTTGTCATTTCTAGGTTGGTTCTAACCAGAGTCTTCAAAGTTTTTTAAAGAACTGGGAAGCAATCTGTTTTTTTCTGGGGTCCAAATAGTGATATTACACTTGCAGATAGAATTTTATACCTGCTGGTGTTGGAACAAAAGCCATTCCCCTAACTGGGCCCCCTCCTTCCTTCCCTCTTTCCTTCCCTCCTTGCCTCCCTTCCTCCCTTCCTTTCCTTACCCTTCCCTCCCTTCCTTCCTTCCTTCCTTCCTTCCTTCCTTCCATCCTTCCTTCCTTCCTTCCTTCTTCCCCTTCTTCCTCCGTAGTAAATAGAATATACTCATTATGTTATCCAAATAAATAAATTATGCCACTAATGTATTTATTCATCTCACAGACATATAAATCGTCACTTACTTTAGCCACATACGCGGCTGTGCCACAGCGATGCGAAGATGGCACAGACGCGGCTCCTGCTTCCACAACATGCACCGCCGGGAGGGAGGTGTAGACGTTGTAGACAAGGCGGAGCGGACATCCCCCACTTTCACCAGAAATAGGTCATTTCCTGGCATCCTCTTCCTCTCTACCATGAAGTTAGTTTTCAGTAATAATCAGTTATAATCACGATTTTTTGTTAGTTTTAAAACAATTCAAAATAAAGAAAAAATTTCAGTTTTAAATATGGAATTCAAATTTAATGAAGCATTTCTTATGTGATCAAAAATTTGCATTTACAACCCCCCCCCCCAAAAAAATCAAACCTTTAAGTTTGCAGTATGTCGCTGTTTTAAACTTTGGACACAAATTAAACACTTCAGGTGGTCAGCTAGAATGTCGGAACGGAAGCAAACCACTGAGCAGTCACTTTGTTTTGATGTTCGTTTAAATATAGGAATA
>CAUYRT010004586.1:0-42060 GCA_963574885.1 Lepilemur ruficaudatus
AACAGCAACACCATAATAGCTGGAGAATTCAACACTCCTCTGACATAACAGGACAGATCCTCCAAACAGAAAATAAACAAAGAAAGAATAAAATGATTGTGGGGTTCAATTATGCATATTGGTTCAGGGAAACTAGCACATTATTGTTGAAGTCAAGGGGAGAGGGACTATAGCTTGATCAGAGTGGTGGTAACAGACATGGAATTTGATTCCAGAGATCATTATGATTACAATCAACTGGGCTTGTAATTGGGTTGGATACAGGAAACGAGGGAAAAGAGATTTGAGGAACTTTCAGGTTCCTAACTCGTACTGTTGGATGAATGGAGGTGCTATTCGCTGAGGAATGGAATGAGGCTGAAAGAAAGCTCCTTTGGGCCTTTGATCTTATGAACAGTGGTGTCTTCAGATCTGAAAGATAGTGACTTACACAACAGGGTCCTGTTTTGTGGTTTCCTCTTTTAGTGGATGGACAACTGGGAATGTCTCCTTTGTATTCACGCTTGTTCATTTATTGCTAATGGTCCTTGCCACGAGGATGAAAACATGGTGCTGACAATTGCTATCTCCTGAAGAGAGAGCACCTTGGGTCTCTCTCTCTGGATTCAAGTCCAAATATCCAGGAAATAAATTAATTGGCCCAATTTGCTCAGATGGCTATCCTTGGGCTAATACCAAGTGACAAGATGGATGGGTCAAGGTAAGAGCACAGCAGCTTCTCTAGGAACCATGAATGGAAGTGAGTGGAAAAAATTAGGGGAGTGTGGGCATATTCTATGGTAGGTGTCCACAGTGTTCTTGCTGAGAAGGGCAGAAAAAAACAATTCATTCTCCACAGGCCAATGGTAGTTTAGTGATGTTTGCCTGATCTTGTTTTGGGTGGAACACAAGCACCCATAGTATTTTCTTTAGTACTATAAAGTGCTATGAAGTACCTGCCTTAGTGCTATAAAAGTGCTATAAAGTACTCACTTTGTACATTGGAGTCTGGAATGAATTGTACTTTCTGAGTTAATGCACATTAACGTCTTATTTTCCTACATTATGATTTTCCTTTTGTAGTGCTCCACCCCTATAAAACTGACAAAAAAGAAAGTTGGATATAGTAAATGTGATAAAATGCCATCTTGTCACACCAAGAAATTATCAGTTTGTTCTATAAAAATACGGATGGTATGTACTTCCCGTTATGTGTGTGAGAACCCCCCAGTACTCCAGTCTCTCGTTCCAGTATCCTGTGGTCTCCCTCACACCCTCCTCTAAAATCTTATTCATTTTACTTCAGGAAATGTTAAATGATTTCTTTGAGCCAGAACTCATTCACTTGGTAATCATTCCACCATTCCACTGGGGTTAAATGAGTATAAAGATTATGATGGTTCCTAAGAAGGAAAATGAAAAGCTAAATTGGTTGTGACTATGAGGGAAAAAATTGAAATACAATTGCTGGACTGTAGATGATTTAGGCAAAGGGGAAAAGCCAATTATCCTTGTTGAAAGATTATAGGCAATAATTTTAAAAGCTTTTCTATTTGCATAATCATTTTGCATCCACGTAGGATTGTTTATCTCTCTTTACATGCCCATATTGATAAATTGCAAATTGGACTTCCTATAATAGTGACACACATAAGATGTCCTCTTTTCTCCAAGTAAACACACTGTTTTATGGCTTTTTAAAATGCTTTTTCACTTTGAGTTTTAATTACACATATTGTTCATGTTTCTGTTGCATTATGTTTTATTTGGGAAAATCAAGATGCTGTTTGGTATAAGAAATATTGAAATTAAGAGATAAAAAATGTCTTGTGGTTTAGAAACATAAAGTATTAGAAGGCTCACATTTTTATGTGTATCAAGCATTTTGAGATTTTTTCTAAATTATAGCAATTGCTAATTAGAAGTGCATTATATATTGTACGAACAGGTGAATAACCAAAAAAAAGGGAAAACCAGCAACTAGGATAATTTTGCTACTCTCATTTTATCATAGGGTATAATCTTTTCAATTGCTGGATTTAAATAAGATAAGTCATATTTCATATGTTTTTATCGCTCTCCCATTTTTTCATTCACTGTAGTTGTTGGGACATTTTGAGTCAATATTCCAAATTTTTTTTGAATTATCCCTTGAGTTAGGAGCAATTTTAGAATAAGGAGAAATGTATAGACTTTTCGATTACATGTCTTTCATAAGTACTGAATAAAGAATGATAACGGAGAGAGGGAGGGAGTTTCAATACTTATTTTTCTCATTGTTGATACGTTAATTTTATTATTCATTTATTCATTCATCAACACTTATTGAGCATCTATTATGTTTTGAGGACTGAAGAAACAGTAAGGAAATGCAATCATTGCTTTTATGGAACTCCCCATTAGTGTGAAAGAAAGATATGCAAACCAGTTATTACAATGTAGAGTGACGAGGAATGAATGGAAGCACAGAGCAGCAATACATCAGTGTTCTGAGGGATGAGGGTACCAGAGTCAGGGGAGTAGCTTGGGGAAAATGTCACGTGAGCTTAGCATTGAAGGATGAATTGCTATCTGGGTGAAATGAAAAGATACTTGAGTTAGGAGGGATCACATGTGCACAGGTGTGGAAAAGCTAAGCTCATTGAGGGTGATGCTGGCTTTCCATGGCTAGCATCTTGGCTGCCTGTGAGGGCTGGCAGGGGAAGCTGGCGAGGAAGGCAGCGGCAGAAACTATTCAGAAGGTGATAGGAAACAGTCTTCCTGCCCTCCCCATGAAACACTGTTATTAACCTTTTCTTAATTTTGTGAAACTTTCCCCAAAGCAATTGTCTGCCTTGAAAGTCAGGATAAGTCAAATTTGTACAGTTGTGAATTTTCCTGATTAATGGTCAGTTCTCCATTTCACTTTGCAATGAGTACGCCTGGCCGAAGTGTCATAACTGTTTCTTTAAGCTGATGAGCAAATACAATTCCTTTTCTTCAGTCTTAAATACCAGTGAGTACTATTGTGAATTGATGAATCCCTGTTATTTGTGAAATTACCTCTATTGTTACAGTCTGATAAATTACTAACAGATACACATCACAAAAATGCCAGGCACTTCGGCTCATTTAACTGCTTTCATTGGCATTTTATTCTTTCCCCCCATGATTACTGTCATTTTTTTTTTTTTTTAGCTCTGTGTTAAATCACCGTCTAATTATGCATCATCACAGCAACTCATAACCGTTGAGCGTGTCTCACTCCTAAATTCTAAAAGCAACCGTGTTGAGTCAGGCTCACAATGAGAGTGTTGTCACTGTTCTTGACCTTGCTTTACCCTCTCGGTGTTCGGGGTTTTCACTCCCACGATGGTGGTGGGAACCTGCTCTCAGAGAGCAATGTGCTTTGGAAAAGTTTCACAGGTCGCTCGGGCAAGGTGAGGAATGAGGAGCAAAGCAGAAAACTGTCTCCCTGTTGTTTCATTGCCAAATTCAGATGACTTGACTTGTTTTTGACACCTGATGGGAAGCTGGAGGTCGAATCTTGAGTTTTTGGCCAAATATGATCACTTGGGTCAAAATCCTTAATATAGTTTCCAGGGAAATTAATTTCTGTTTTCTCACTTGTCAAATGAGCACAATCCCACTTTCCTGTCTTGTGGAGATGTGTGAGGATAAAACGTCCTAAATTATTGCTTGCTCCAGGTCGTTGGAGGTGGACTGTTCAACATGACTTTCATGAAATGTTACGTTTTCTTTATATGCAATTATTATTAGAATTTGAGTCTTAGAAATCGCTCTGTTGCTACTAACTGGAAAATTTCATGTGGTAAATTTAGGGAGTCATGCAGAAAGAGTGTCTGTTTCCATCCTGGTGAATTCCCATTTAGATGCAGACTCTAAGTTGACTGGGGCATGCAGGTGTGCCATTCCCTTGTGGTCCCCTGTGTATTCTAGGGGCTCTGTGATCTCCTTTTTTACTTTTTATATGTTTTTATTTTAATGCCTCTATAAAAATAGTGAAGAATTTCAATAGGTTCATTTATAACCACAATCTCTTCTAGGATCATCACCTGGTTCACATTTATCAGCATTGCCAAGGAAAAGTGGTATATTTTAATTTTTATTTAATGAATAACCAGCTGCTTAAACAGATGTTTCATAAATTTAGAAGATACTCTGAACTTCATCAGTGATAGAACACCTAAATGCTCTCTGCATATGCAACAACTGACATACGTACTTTGCTTTCTTGACCATTAAATTTCTTGGAATAAATAAATTATTCAACTCCCCAAATCAATAATCAATATATAATGGCAGATCACAAAGGCACATCTCTTCTTCCCTCTCTATGAGGGTCATTATTCAAAAATGGAAGGCTATAATGCATTGGTGCTTCTATAGACCAACTTAATACAATAATGACTCATCAGTGTTAAGTATTTAAAGATGCAGAACTAGAGACTTTGAGATTCATCCAACTAGAAGTAGCAGAGTCAAGATCTAAAACTCAGGTCTCTGACTTTTGAACGCATGTTTGTTTCATCCCCACCTTCTGTATCAGCCAGGCATAGCTCCATGCAAATTTTCTAATGAATGCATAATTCTCTAAAGAGATATGTTGCTCAAGGGACTGAAGAGGGCTCCTGTTAATAACCTCAGGATATTGACATTGCTTAGAAAAAGAAAGAGTTGGGGCTCATGCAGAAGCAATAGAGACAAAGCAGATTTTAGATGTCACGTATCTTTAGGAAGGTAGCATCCTGTCGCTCACACGCTAGGGCCTGGGGTGAATTTTCTGTGAAGGAAAAAGAATCTGAGATATGTTGGTTGGAATGACCACGTAGTGTCAGGGGGTTCTGCTGTGTTCTAGAATGCCTTTTTATGGATTAGAAACATCACCCCTGATATCTGTGGAAACATCTCCCCTCTTTGGGAAGTGTTCACTGTGTTAAAGGTTAGTCACTGCTTTTCAGGCTGAAATCTTTCAAGTTACTTTGCATCTCTGAAGCAATGACTATGCTAGAAGGTGGGGGATTAGAATGTAGTTTACAATTTAACTTTGGAAACATCACCATCTTATTCCCAGGCAGCTTCGCCCAGACACTTGTTTAATTCAAGCAGTCATAAGTGTTTTGCTTTGTGAGAAGCTTTTGTCGGTGCTTCCTACATTCTAATTCATTTTATTCTCCTGAAATTAGTTAGAAAAGAAATAAAACATGAGTTTCAATTGTTTCCCTTAATGAGTTATTTTTGTTTTATCAAAGCTGAATTACTTTTCTGATGTTGCCCTGATCATTCCATAGAACCAGGTAACCTCCTTTTATCATTTGCAGCTCTCATATATTTGCCATCTCTTGCCAAGTATCTACTTGTTCAATATTCCTTTAATTATCTATCCACCCACCCCTCCCTTAATCCAGACAGCCATTCCTTCATTTATTTATTAATTCAGTCAGTCGTCATTCATCATTCAACTCTTACTTCCCTTTTGGTCCTTATATTTATATTTTATTGAAATATTTGTAAAAATGCCAATAATTAAAATGACATGTTTTTCATGCACTTTTATTTATGATATTGTAACAACAAAGAGGATGATATAGAAAATCCCTAATTACAGACATGTATACACTCTGCTGGTGTGAGTATAAATTGATGCACACTCATAAAAGGCAATTTGGCAATGTTTTTCAAAATTGAAAACGTACCTACTTTATGACCCAGTGAATCCACTATCAGTAATTCATTCTAGAGGCATGTTTGCACATACGGGCAAAGACAGATGAGTAAAGATGGAAATAGAAATGTTAATCCACACATAACCTATCTACCAGCAGAAGTCTGCTAAAAATAGCTGTGTTATTTTTTTAAAGACTATTTTCAAACTCTGTTTAAGTCTTTTTCCCAGTCTTGTCCCTTCAATATTAGTTTTTGTGTTAATTATAATAGACAACAAATATAGCCTTGTAGTATAATTTGAAGTAGGTAATGTGATACCTTCAGATTTGTTCTTTTTGCTTGAGAGTGCTTTGGCTATTTGGGCTCTTTTTTGATTACAAATGAAATTTAGGATTATTGTTTCTAGCCCTGTGAAGTAAGAATAATATCTGTTGGTATTTTTATTTTTATTTTTTTACTTATCTTGTTACATTCAAAAACCTACTCTGTCAAAGTCACACATTTTTATAAACTGAAATTGGGATTTTTCTGGCCAAACGAGAAGACTAGTCATTGTCTTGTCTTCCTTTGGTATGTCTTCGCACCTGGTCAGCATTTTCATCTGACAAGACATCATTGATGGAGTCATTAATAATATTTTCTTTTTATATTTAGTCATCATCATTTTTTCACAGTTCATCCTCTGAGATGTTCAAAAATCATTCATAGTAAAATTCCTTCTTTCTATTGAGATCAGGTTTTACTATCTCTGCTTAGAATGTCTCTATACACTTCCCTAAAAATAGCTAGGGTCCCGAAATCCAGTAATGGATGACTTGCTGAAGTCCAAAGGAAGTTCATTTGTATTTTACCTTATGAAGCTGCCACTGGGTGATAATTTGTATGTCTTATCTTTCAGTGATGACTGAATTTTTAAAAAACTGTAGCAATTTTATGAGTGTGTTACGTTGCTTCATGTTATGAAAAGATATGTCAATTAAGTACATTATAATTTAGTGATATGAGGTGAAGGTTATAAGGAAAGAAATACAAAGTGACTGAACTTATATTTGTTTTTAAAAGAGAGTCTCCCCATGTTTCAGAGATCTGAGACAGGAAACAACCAAATAACCTGCCATTTATGCATGATCTAAGTCTGTTCCTGGCCATCACTATTCCAGTGAGCTTGTCTGTTCCTGCCCAGTTCCACCCTATATTAACTAGTATTGATTTGTAATATACTCCATAAGTTAACTGGATTGCTGCCTTTTAAAGAAAATGAATATTAAGGGAGTCTGATAAAATAATTAAGGATTTTTACTGCTTTTCATATGAAAATAGAATTAGCTTTAGACTACTAAAAACCTAGAGTAGAGACTGGAGATTGACTAATCGACTTTACCCTTTCTTGAGTCAGGTATAAAGATTAGAGGAGAGTCAGCAAGCCATCCTCTAGCTAGAACCTTGGTGAAGACTAGACTTAGGATGAATATGATTAGATAAGCAGAACATGGGGTTGGCAGGCTAGGGAGTTGTCTGTGGGCAGAAGTCATCAGACAAGGCATACTTGGGGAATCTGTGAAGCAAGGCTGTGGAAATAGGCTACTTTGGGAGAAGATGTAGGCAGAATAACAAACGGCAGCAAGAACTGGCAGAAATGGGCTCTAAGTACAGATAGTTTAGGAAATGATCAAAGCAGTGATGGAGGTAAGGTAGGACACAAATGAATACAGTTCAACATGGCAGAAGCAAGAACTCAACTACCCTTTGTGTTTTAGATGGTTTCCTTTTCTCCTTCACTCCCCATACCCACTTCATCACCAAAAACCTTCAAAACATGTCCTTAGTCTATTCATCCCTCTCTGTTGCTACAACTTCAACACTAGTCTTTTCTCCATCTAACAATAAAGAGTGTCTTAAAAAAAATTCAGATGATGTCCCTCCTCTGCTTGAAACTCTCCAAAGTTTTCTCACTTAAGAATAAAATCCAAGTCTTCACTGTGGCCTCCATGGCCCCAATGATTTGTCCTTCGGGCACTTCCCCAACTCCATCTCATCCCACTCCCTACTCCAGCCAAGCTGGAATTCTTTTATCCATTGTGCGTGCCAAACTTATTCCAGCCCTGGGGAGTTTGTTCTTGTTTTTCTCTTCCCACAACCTCTTCTCCAAGGTTTTTTCACAGTTCACTCCTTCTTGGCATTTAAACCTAGGCTACTCTCCAGCATCCCAGAGGATTTTACCTTCTCTGTTGACTGCCACTCGAGATATGAGGAGGATATCCAAGTAAGAGATACTATCTCTTGTCCTGAAATTTATTAATATAAACTATTGGCCTTTGTCATATTCTGGGAATCACTTTTTGGGAGTGTTCAATACAATGGAGTTTATTAACTCAAAGATTTTCTGGCTTTAATTGTTCTGTTCATGTGCGCTGTCTCTATTTTGCACCAGGCAGCCTTCCTTCTATTCCTACCCCAGAATCTGCCCTAATAGCCAAATATGATTGAAACATGGAAATGGTGCTGGACTCCCAGAAATGCCAATTGTAATGGCTGACTTTAGGGGAATTATAATAATTGTAGCTAACATTTATTGACAATTTTCTACTTTATAAGCACTATGATAAATATATTGTATCTCCTGTTTTAATTAATGCTCACAGAAACCTTATAGGGATAACATCACTATTATTATCCTCATTTTACAAAAGAGAAAACTGCTCAAGATCACACATCAGAAATTCAAATTCTAGAGCAGTGCTGTCCAAAAGAGCCTTCTGTGACGATGTAGTAGTGACATAGAATTCATCTTATATTCATACCAGACTATGTTAAGATTTTTACAAGTCAAACCAGGAAAATCTTGTCCCACCTATGGAGGGGTGTTTGAATTTGTGAGGCTAGTAATTCCACCCATGACTCTTTAAATGCATATGGTCTATCCAAGTTAGAATCAGTTTTACACTGTCCCTTGGATCCAAACACCTGTGGTTGTAGGTAGGAGACCCCTTTCATTAATAACGTGATTTGGAGGAATTCTCATGACAGATCAGCCCACCCTGGCATCCCTAGCAGGCTATGGGGATCAAGTGCCTATCCTGTATATCTTTATCTGGGAAATAGATGACTTATATTGGCCAGTACATGGCTAAATAATGATCAAATGATTGTTAGTAACTATTGAGTAACTAATTAATTTAGCCAAACTGGCTTAGTATATACACTCATCTTTATATTCCAACCCAGATTAGCATAGTGCCAGGTTCCTTTTAGGTAAACAATGAGTAAATAAATCTGTATAGCTATTCATGAATGAGTGGAACTTAATTAAAATTGTGTCATATATTTTCCTTTGACATTGTAATTTTCTCCCTTTCTCAATTTTAAGTATATAGTATTTTCTTTTCCTCTTTATTAAAAAATTTTATTTTATATTAAAGTATAATAATAGATGGCATGAAGACACAGCTCTATCAGAGGTATTTTCATTTAAATGGAAATTAATATTTTATACTAACAGTATGGAATTATAACATTATGAAAAAAAGCTCTTGAAGACTTAGTGTATTCCTAATATTCTGAAATTACATTACTTACACAATCACATATTCTTCCCATGTGTCTGGGTCCAGGCAGGAGCTACAAAGGCAATGGGAAAATCTCTTGCTCCCAGAGTTGGTGGAGTCCTAACATCTTTTCTCCTTAGACCCTAATCTGCTAGCCAGAATTATCCTTCTGTAGTTTGAAAGAACAAGTGATAGCATTATTTGGTCAATCAGGAATCATGGGGTCCAGAATTTGAAATGAAGAAAATCACTTGATTTTTTTTTATGCCTTGGTTTCTTAAAATGGTAAAAAATAACTTCACTTCTTTCATTCAGCAAATATTTATTGCACTTCTACTCTGTGCCAGACTTTCCACTGTGCACTATAGAAATGGGTACTATGAAATACGGTATAGAAATGATTATGACACAGCTCCTCTCTTCAAGGAGGACATAACTCACAAAATAATAACTCCAAAATAGTGTGGGAAGTGCCATGAGAGAGATACTCAGAGCACTGGGGAGTGGCCCCTAATTCAGTTTAGGATAGAGGGAGGTTTGATAAAGATTGACCAGATTGGATGACACATGAACTGATTTTTGAAGGGTGAGTAAAATTTAGACACAGGAAAATTATGAAGACAAATCTTCAGGAAATCCTCTCAACTAAGAAAATATTTTTTCAGATGGTCATTGAAATATTTGTTTGCAGATTATTTAAACTTGCAAGAACAAAATTTCTATTAGTATAAAACTCAAAGAATCATTGTTACTACTCTGTGTGGGGGATTTCCAGTGTTTATTTGCAGGAATCATCTTTAACATGGACTTCATTTTATTGCACCCTATTGCAAAGTGAAAATATCTTTAGAGCAATAGGGTTAGTTTACTTTCTTACTGAAACGCTAGACTAAGACAATTGTGTTGTATTTGATGAAATTGGAATTTCGTATTCAGACTTCCCACTGGGCAAAGTAAAAATAGACTCAACTTGTGACAGAATAGTGAACAATTACAAGGCATTACTGGACTCTACTAATACAGCAAAAACTAAACAAATAAGCCACCACAATCATTCTCTCCCAAGATCTTGAGGAGTTTCCACAAGGAGCCAAAGGAACTTCATTAATGGCTTGTTTGCAAGGAAAGGCGTAAACAGTAATTATTAGTAGAGCAGAAAGTGCCACCTAGTGGTCCTTGAGGGAAGTATATCATGTACTTTCTAAAGAGCTGAAATTATTTTGTTGCTTTCTAAAATTTTATGCCATACTTGCTTAGTTTTTTGAGTTGCAAGTAATTTGAATAGTGCATATCATGATAAAGTGTTTGTAATTTCAAAATGTATTTTTCATGTTCTTCCAGGTAGCAAGAACGGACCATACTCAGGTCCATTGAGAGTGATGAGAGTTTATGAAAAGGATGCTTGCCTAAGGAAGGAAATGTAGGAAACTCAATTACTGGTCAAACAACCAGTCCTCTTAGAGAATTGGAACAATGACTTTCTGTTCAAAAATTACAGCAGCTGTAATGATTTAAGAGTCACCTTGTTCATCTTGTCATCATCTCAAAGACATGAGTCATTGTATCCCACTCTCAGTAATCCAGCATAACACTAGCAGTTAGATATCTACCCTCTGGGCAAGAGACTCAAAATATGGATATATTAAACAGTCTCATAGAAAAGATATTTCTGTGTAAATGTTCACTCCCTTCCAGGTAATCCAAAAGTAAAGCCTGCCAGTCTTGGCCCCACTTATGTGGTTCTCAGACTTTTGTGTGCATTAGGATGATCTGAAGAGTTTGTTAAGCTAGATTTCTCAGCCACATCATCAGAGTTTCTGATTCACTAAACCTGGGATGAAGCTTAATGAATCAAAGACTTTGCATTATTAACACGTCCCAGGTGATGCTGATGCTTCTGGGGGGGGGGGATATATATTTTGAGAACTTCAGTAAAGTTTTAAGAGCCTTTTTCTTAAATAGGAATAGGCCAAAAAGGATCACTATACATTTGGCAGGGCAGAGACGGGATCTTCAACAATAAAAGAGAAAATATAAAATGAAAGTAAAGGCAGAGACATGGCAGAAAACAGAAGGGAATTAAAAAGTGGTTTGAAAATATCACAATCATTCATTCATACATTCAACGAATATTTATTGGGTGCCAAATATGTGCCAGGAATTGTTTTAGGATGCAAGTGATATAGCAGTGATACAGTCTTTAGAAGTCTGAGGGAAAATGACTTTCAACTAAGTATTTTATGCTTAGTCGATCTGTAACTGAAGTGGAGGGGTAGGCCAAATGCTTTTACAGGCGTGCAGAAGTGTATCTTCCCTGCCTGACTTTTATTATTTTTATGAAGTTTCATGAGAATGTATTCCAGCAAAACAAAGACGTTAAATAAGCAGGGAGGAAGAGGAACAAGTCTGAGTAACAACCTGGCTTGCAGCAGGAAGAGAGATGACTCCAGGAGGGATGTCTCTGGAAGAGCAGAAATTTCATAGAGGATCAGATCCAGTAAGCCTTAAAAAAAGGGATGATTATTATGAAAAATACATTGTATGAAGAAAAGAAAAACAATGAGAAATTTCAAGAAATCTGTACAGGAAAGGAAATATAATCGTTGTAAAATTCTTGGCTTCATAAGTTCCTAAAACTGTAAACAAAGGTTAACGATTTTAATAAAAATTTTATTACAACTGTGTTGGGAGGAAGATGGAAAGTAGGTAGAGGGTGGTAGAAGAGATCTAAATATTTGTATATTATAAGAGAACATAAATAAATGGCTAAATTTAAAAGAAGCAGCCTAAAAATATGTGTAGAGTTGATGTGATTTACCGCAATAAATAGTTACGGAAGTTAATAAGTGTTTCCCCTTAGAGAGTGAGACAGATTGGTGAGGAGAGATTAGGAAGAACATGGCATTTCTTTGAGCCTTTTGATCTCGTTTTTATTTTTTAACTACAGTATATTCATGTATTACTTTGATAAAAATAAAATGTTATTTTAGAAAATAAAAAATAGCTGTAGGTGGAATTAATAAATTTTACTTTAGGGATTTTCCTGTATTAGGAACATCTGTCTTCCTTATTAATCAAAAGTAGAAAATTCTTTTGTTCAGAAAGGAGAGTTGACAATTACAAATATAGTGTAATTATCTTCTTTTCAATTAGATTGGATTTAGAAAAATGAATTTAGGAAGAAAATATTGAGGCCTGTTAGAATCTTACTATAATATGCCTCACCATAGTCTGGAATTTGATACTGTATGGGTTCATCTAAGGCTTTGTCTAACTCTTTAGTCAACAAATGTTTATTATGATTGTGTTGTGTACCTGGCATTGTAAAGCTAATGAAATTTATTATTATTGTTAAAATGTTATTCTACCGATGACAGTGTGTTTTCAGTCAAGAAATCAGAAACTGGGGAGAATTGGCATCCTCTCAGTGGGGTTCTTTTAGGGGCTTCAAGCAAGAAAGGCTTGCTTTTTAGATGGAAGGTCTGCTTTTGCTGGCAAGGAAAGCACGGTGGGTTTGGAAATTTAAGCTCTCAGATTCATCTAAATCCACTCAAATTTGCCGTCCAGTTCTGAGAGGCAGTGGTGGCAAAATTGCAATCCTGCACCTCACTCACAGGGCGACTGTGGGCTGCACAGCAAAACTCAGCATCTGTCAAACTACCTGTAACAGGATCTTTTGACTAGATTCTTAAGGAAAGCATCATAGCAAGCCTTGTACTGAGAACATTTTAAAAATGGCTTGGCATATTTTTTTTTCCCCTGTAGAATTTTTCTTTGAAAAATAGTTGGTGGCCAGTTTTCTGTCTCTTATAGCTGTAATGGTCACCCATCCCTTCTTTGTCTCCTTAGACACAGCCCAAATGAAGTACCTCTCTGAGAGAGCATTCTTAATCATTTCTCTCTGGTTGCCCCCATTTCATCTAGTATCTGCTTCTATTATTGAATATAATAACTGAAATGCAAATTCAAATAAGTAAAATGAGGATACCTATCTTATATTTAGAATATAGGGAATGGCATAACATTATGGCTAAGCTTATGAACCCAGATGGCCTAGTTTCATTGCCTGGCTCTACTTCTAGCTGTGCAAACTGGGGGAAAATACATTTCCGTGGGTCTAAGTTTCCTTATCTATAAATAGCGACAATAATAGTAACTTCCTTTAATGTTTGTGGTGAGGGTCAAATGTGTTAATAGATGTAGCACTTAATAAATGTTAGCCATTATGATTTATGTAAGTTTACCATCAAATAACTTAAATACTGTCTATTTCAAAGTCATTGAATCTCATTGTGGAACATTTCAGAGGAAACAAGTTTAAGGACGTTCTGCATTTGTGGTACCTCTGCTGCAAACAGTGATATTTCATTTACTGAATATCCTGGAATATCTGGCGAAACAATTTACAAGGCACTTTAAAGTTTTTAACATCTGGATAATATCTTTTTTACTATAAACACCAAACCAGTTATAAAGAGTAAAATATCTTTTCTGGCATCAAAGTTATTTTTTCCCTCTGCTTACCAACAGTTGCTGAGTTGAGAATTTTGATTTGTTTATTTAGTCAATTCATTTAAATAATGATTTTACTCTGACTTTTTGCTAGTTGTTTGAGCTGATTGGAATTCTCGTCTGTTGCTAGTTGCTTCGTTTTTGAGGTTTTATGCAGGCAAAGCGTTATTTTACAGGGCTTGCCGCTAACCATCCATTCAGTATGCGTCTTACGAGGTTCTAGAGAGAAACTGAGATAAATAAGTCCCTGCTATCAAGATGTTCTTAGTAAGTACATCCACATAAGAAAAATTTTATATTTGAGCATGAATAATAGCTTAAGCCCCTAATGGAAGGGTTAACTACATTTATTAGTACTGAAATTTGCTAAGCCTTTGCTTTTCCCTTTGTAAAATAAGAATAATTGTACTTATTTCACAGGATTACTTTAAGGCAATGTTTAACAAACTTGGCTGATTATAAAATCATGTGACACACTTAAAAAAAAATACAGCCTCCTAAGCACCTCCCTTGAGCAGTGGAGCAGAAGTGGGGCCTGGGACTCTATATTTTTAGTAAAGCACTGTAGATGATTTTTATAATATAATCATTTATTATTTTAGAAATATTTTTCTAACGCAGTGCTCCTTAAAGTGATTTCTTGGGCCTCATTCTAAGTAAGTAAATAAAGAACTCTGGGACCAGCAATCTATAACTTAAAAAACCCTCCAAGTGATTTTGATGCACGCTGAAGTTTAAGAACCACTGCTATAAGTCTTAAATTAGATAATCTAAATTTGGTTTAAATTAGATAAGCTTAGTTAGTACCTATCCAAAGTAACTCTAATGATTATTAATAGCACAGAAAAGGATCAGATCAGAATATTACCTTCCAAGACTATGAGTAAATTGGTATTCTAGCTTTTAGGCATTTGTGCAGTTTTTGTCAGTGTTGCTTTACATGTGTACCTGGGAAAACCTGGCTGAAATTGCTAACAGCTTAGGTTCCAGATTTCCATAAAAGAATTTCTTGTAGGCAAAGTTCATGACCAATAACATGGTAGATTTATTTATTCTTTGTTGGTTAATTGCACACATACTTACCGGGCACCAGAGTGTACATGAAAACATTTGCCATCAAGAAATATAAGAAATACATAAACATGTTGACAAGAAACATGCATATGATGTCTGACCTTGAGTCACTTACTTAAACTTTTCTCATTTCCCTTACCCCATAGCATATTAAAATAAACTCAAATTTTGTTGATTCTACCTCTGAAACATTTTCCTTCCATTTCTCTCCACCTGTGCAATCACTTTCCTACATCAATCCTTTCTCTCTCAGCCTCTTTAGGTCTTCCTGCTCTAAGGTTTTTCCTTCCTTTTATATTTAGTTTGATGTTTATAATAGAAAGATATTATCCAGAGGTCTTCACACCATGCTGAGGGTAATCTTCTAAATGGCAGATCTTATTATGTCACTTCCCTTCTTTATCACTCTCAAGGGCTTCTCATTATGATAAAGTATAAACTTTGTTACTTGTCCTCAAGGGCCTATGAAATTTCAACCCTTTGTCACAGTGTCTTGTCAGGCTGTAGGCCTGGCCTCATATAAGCTTGTGGGCAAGTTAAGTATGTAATGCCCAAAGGTCCTGACCATGACATTGCAAGGCATTTGTACCAAGGGAGGGCCAATCTGGAGAACAGGGTATGACAAAGAGAATTTGGAAGCCAAGGAAACCTAGGATAGGCATCGTTAGGATATATATTTGATTTTAGGTGATCCGTACATTTTTAACATAGTCCTTACCTGTGACTGGGGATGGGGTAGGGGCAGGAAACAAAAATAACCCCATCCCTTTCGTGGGGAGAAGACTGGCAGGAGAGAGTGGACAGATCCAAGCCAAGGAGGAGGCTGGGTTCAGGGCAGGATTCCAGATTCCAGATATCTGGGTTTACATGCAAGGAAACTGAGGCTTGAATCAAAGGACAATCTGCTCAAAGCAAGTTGGATGGGGCTCATCCATCTATACAAAGTACGGAATGCAAGAATTATTCTAGATTACAGAGACTATTGGATCGGAACATACATTTCTCCTGCTTTAGTCAGATTTAGGGCAGGACATGAGACTCTGTAGGAGCAAAATCTCCTCCAGGGAGACCATGGAAAAGCTAGGGTGTGACGTCTAAGACAGGATGTAATGAAATTTTCAAGGGAGTAATGCAGATAATGTGTCTTATTATAGAAGAAGAAATGAAATCAGCAAATATAGATTGGTGAACTAACTTATGGGGTGATGGCTTTATTGAGAAAGCTGGAAAATAATGTAGAAGTCTTAAAAAAATGATAGGATTGAGAAAGAAAAGTGTCTCAGAGCAGGCTAAGGAATGTGAGGTATGCAAAATTTATCAGGCCTGGAGGGACATGAGCATGCGACTTCAGTCATGTCCCCTGCACCCATGCACAGGGAATAATCGTTTAAAGGCATTGTGTTTTTTCTTTCCTTCCCTGTAGTTTCTCTCATTCTTTTCTTCCTTCCTTCCTTCTTTTCTTCCTTCCTTCCTCCCTCCCTCCCTTCCTTCCTCTCTTTCTCTCTTTATTTCTCTCTCTCTTTCTTTCTTTTTCTTAAATAGAGATGGGATCTTGCCGTGTTGCCCAGGCTGGTGTGCAGTGGCTATTCACAGGTATGATCATATTGCACTGTGGCCTTGAAGGATCCTCCTGCATATTCACTAGGTCTATCTCATGCCTGTGTACAGGACTCACAAACTCTAGATATTTTGCTCCAAAATCTAGCACTTAATGTTTATGTTTTTAATAATGACCTTGTTCTCCCAGGAATCAAGATTCAGAATTTTGGACTTCTAATGTTCTTTTTCTCCTACATCTAATCCTTCAGGCTTCCCAAAAGTTCTCTCTTTAATGTTTCTCACAGACAAATTATCACTTCTTTTTTCTCTGCCATGATCCTATTTCTGACCTTTACTGGTCATCTTTAGTATATTCTTATTTAGTTTCTTCATTTACCCTTCTCTGGATCCTATTCATCATGGTGGGGTTACATTTTCTAAGGAGAATTGCGTCTCTTGTTTGCTCACAAGCCTTGTGCTGGGTATTTTCCTTTCTCCCCTGCAGATCTACTTTCTACCCTTCTCTGCTCTGTTCTGTCATTAGAGGAGAAGCTGGATAAACTGCATCCTTCCTTGGCTTCCTTGCCTTCTGGCTTCCAGTGGGTTTCAGCCAGTACTGAGCTCTAGGAGGACATTGCCAGTAGTAAGCAACAGGTTAGGTGGAGTGTTTATTCCCCTGACCCTCTCCTTGCTTGGCCATAGGTTGGCTGTGCTCCGCAGGCCTTCCCTCATGTCAGGGGCCACTTTCTTACAGTTCTAGCGTCTCTCTGCACCTTCCAGTAATGTCTCCTTCCTCTTTTCTGCTTCCCCTTCCCATCTCAGTGATGGTGACTCTGCCTGCTGTTGCCCGCAGGATGCTGTTCACTATCCCTTGCTTGTCCCCTACTCTGTCACATCTTTGTAAAGTCTCTTTATCAAATTCCACCCATTAATCCCCTTTGAATGTGTCAGTTGCTTCA
Source organism: Lepilemur ruficaudatus (assembly GCA_963574885.1). Taxonomy (NCBI): domain Eukaryota; kingdom Metazoa; phylum Chordata; class Mammalia; order Primates; family Lepilemuridae; genus Lepilemur; species Lepilemur ruficaudatus. The sequence continues at coordinate 17,276 of CAUYRT010004586.1, forward strand.
GATCCTGACTGGTACAAACCTTAAATACCTTTTCATTATCTACTAAAATAAGTATAGACTTTTCAGCTCCAAGCTGAATATCAAGATTCAAGCCTCTTTTCTACTTCATCCTTACATTGGCCCTTTGCTTCAGTAAAACTGGATTAGTCATGCTTCCCTGATGAGACATAAAAGCATGCATTGTGTTTTCTTTGCTTGGAATTCCCTATTTGTCTAATGTCATCATCAAAGTCTTGTTATCCTTTTTTTTTTTTTAACATTTTATTTCAAATGCAACCTCTTTCATGAAACCTTTGCTAAGGTCTCAGTTGAATATGTATTCCTTTAAAATTTATCACTGAGTTAACAATTGCATATTCCCTTGTCTTCTGATGCTTGTATTTTCCCTTGTCTTATAATTATTAATATACTTGTTGTCCCTCTTATTTTGTAAGCTCTTTGGGGTAAGGACTGACTGTTACATCCCTGTAGTATTTTATGCATGGTCAATGTTCAATAAATATTTAGTGAATCTGAGTATATCACAGCAGCTAAATTTAAAGATTCAGATTATTTTTGGGTAGGGTTAATGGTTCAAATCAGGTAGAATATTTTAAAATTCATTATATTATGGTAACAAGGGAAAACATGACTTTCATTTACATGGAAGTAGATGATAAAGTCAGGAATAACTTTTTTGTTATTCATTTATTTAAAAATATTTATTGGATATCTTTTGTGTATAAGGTACTTTCCTAAGCCCTACAAAGTGCTTCCATTGATGTCTAACAGCATAGTATTAATTCTTTTAAAAGTTAGCAGAATATTAGAAAAATTAGAATTTATGATCAGTTATTCAATTGGTAACTTTATAATTCGATTTTTTTTGGTTATTTATATAGGCCTGACTTAATTCCAACAGTTACCAGAAAGTTAACAAAAGTATAATACCTTTCTCACTATATATATAGCGTGACACCAGTTGCTGTATAGCCAAGGATTTTCCTACGTTCCCAGAAATATATTAAAATTTATAATTTATATGAATACTATCGAGATTAAGTTTTGTTTGTGAGACTTAGCAGAGACAGAGGCGAAAACTGCTCGATAAAAAGGAATATACTTTGTGACATTTTAATTTATTGTTATCATTCTTACATTATAAATTGTGGATTCTTTTGTTTATCTCCTCGATACACAAAAACGTATTCTTGGGTGATTGAAAATCTTTTCCAGTGAATAAGAGGACAAAAATGGTAAATTGGAACTATTTATTTAGAGAATTTCTCTTCTGTTATGCCAACCTCCAGAAGTATTTCATTTTAGTGTTTTCATTCTGTGATGATGCCTTTTTCCCTTTTAAAAACAAACCATAGTCTTGTGTTCTTGAAGAAAGAAAACAGTAGACCAAACAGAATTATTGCAAGATAAGGATCCTTATTTGGTTACAAAAATATCCAAATGATGAAATGTGTATTAATTAAATATTTCAAAAATACTAGAATTATGTTTTTCAGGTTTTTATGCTTAGGAACTCCAATAAGTTAAATTTCAAATGATTTAAATATAGGATGACTAGAATAGCACAAAAATTCAGGAGCAGTTTGAAAGTGAAATTTGTTGCTCTCTGTTGCTTATTTCTGATAGCGAACTGCTTATGAGTCTTTGGCCTGGAAGAGCTATTTCAGGTTGATCTGAGTCCTCTTGAGTGTTGTATCTGTTTCAGCACCACTTTTTGACTGATTGGTGTAAGAATTAAAGATTCATTTTAAAGGAAGTTAATATTATGATCTTCTGTGGTTGATTCTTTCTAATGTTACTTTTATAGAATGATAAACTTTATTACTTTTTTTCCTGATTACACAAAATAGAAAGAATCAAGGAATACAGAAATCTAAGGGGATACAAAGCAGTGAGTATTGCAGATGAATCTTTAAGTTTTTAAATGTTTCTACCAGGGCTTTGAAAATTCAGAACATAAGGTATTAATACATTGCTCTGTGTTTGAGGAAACCTAGACCCCAAAGGTAAGATGGCATTTTCCACCTCCTGAAACAAAACAAAACAACCAAACAGAAAACCAGGCAGAGAAGCTTCTTTAAACATTTTTGCTTTGAAAAGAATAATAAAAGTTTATTTTGTATTTGCTTTTGTTGTCTTTGGTCTCCTCTGAAGAATGTTGCTGAGAGGTCTGTGTTGACCCTAACTCTCCTAGGAGTGAGGTGAACAGTTAACTCTGGTCGAAAAAGAAGAAACAGTTGACGTTAGCTTCAAACACTGGATGCCTTGAACATTATTTGGCTTTAAACAGGTAGTTTTCTCCTTTCTTTTAGTTAAATAACTGTACCAATGTCTTCCCTGCTTCTGTTGGAATCTTTCTTCATGAGGAATTCTTCCGTGTTTGTGTTAGAAGTTTGCATTTTTTTAACTTAAGTAATTTCCATATAAGGTTTAATATATGCTGTAATTGATAAATAAATTTAAGGCAGTAGAGCTTGCTCCCTTAATTAAATTGAAATGTTTCAGTTGTGTTTTTAGCTTCTTTCTTTCTCTAACAAAATTTGACAAGCTGATTTTTCTGATTATTTGAATATCGGATACCTATAATGAGATGTGACTTAGTTGTATCAGAAGAAGGAGCTACATTTATTTTAAAGTGAGATGATTTTTCTTTGAAAGAAGCCAGCTGACCTGCTGAATGCACGCAGCAGTGTGTGCCCCTCTACTAGGCTTCAAAAACATTGTAATGGAGATGTCAAGACCCAGGCCTACAGAGCAAAGGGTGCTGTCATTACTGCCGCAGATTTTTATTGGTACTGTTTACAAAAAACTTGTTTTTAAGTGAATTATTTTCATTTTCATTTTTCTTTCTTATAAATTTTGCTTAACTTGTAACTTAAATGATATCAGGTATAAGAATAAAGGTCATAACAGCACTTTCCACAGACTTGGGAACCCAGCACCTCAGTGATCTCTCCAGGCCCTGCAGTGAGGGAAGCAGGGGTGGGAAGTCGCGTTGGGATGGTCACTAGACAAATATGGAAAGTAGCGTGGTGGTGTGGTTCAAAGGCTCTTCAAACCTTTTGTAACACTCGAGCAAAAGGGCTTATTCTTCCCTTTCTTGAGAAGAAATCCATGTATTTTCTCCAGCAACTAAAATCTGCTTCAGGTGAAAACAGCTTCAAATGTCTGCTTATGCCAGCCATTTCAGAGAAGCAAAGTAGAATAAGGTCATGTTTTCGTTATCTTTTCATATTCTACATTTCCCCCCAGTTTTTCTCAGGAGTCGGGAAGAGGAGAGTGGGCACACCAGCTGCCATCCGTTAACTTGAGACTTTATCTTCATACGTAGTCAAACCTTGTTTGTAGGTACTTTGAGTTATGCCATTGCTTATCTTTGAAATTTCTGAAGCTGTATTTCTGACTAAAGTTCTGGTAACTTAGTCTAGAAAGAAGTGATATCTATTAGTCGTAGCTAGGGGCCTATGCAGAAGAAACTGCATCTTTTTGCCTGTGGTTATTGAAGACAAGGGCTTGTTTTCATAATTACAGGCTGAAGTGTTCAGTTAAAAATTAGTGGGTTGTAGCCAAAGGAAAGAGGGTTTGTTAATTTTTTGATTTCTCAACTAGTGTTGGCAAACTTGGAGTGGAAAGTATAAAATTTCAATTTTGTACTCCAAAGTATCATTTTAATCAGTAACACTCTCATTTCTTGGCTCCACTATTTATTTTGTCTTAAGAGCCCTGCATTTGGGGCAGCCTGTTTCTTGATTGACATGTGGGATGTGAAAGGATATGACACCAGTCTGTCAGCAGTGCACTGGCAGCTGCCTCAAGCCCGTGACCAGGCATGTAGAGAATGCTCCGGCCTTGCCTTCTCATACACATTTGTAACATAATACAGTCTCCAATTTATACAGCATAGTTAAGAGTAGACTATCGAAGTTGTGAAACATGAATCTGGCAAAAACAAAGAATAGACAAGGCAAAACACAGACCATAAAGTTTTATGGGCTGAAAATGGGAGAGGGGTTGGTGAAACAAACAGTTAGAGTTGGACATACGTGAAGGTCTCCAAGGAGGAGCTCTGTGTGCTCTCTAAAGGAGGGGATAGAATCCCAAGGAGTATGAGCATTTGTCTTCTATCTCACTTCCTTTCTGAAACCACCCAGGAGGCTGCCGCACAGGTCATAGGGAACCCAGGACACCATGTCAGGGAAACCATAAAATGCAGTGTCAAGGGCAGAGGTTCCATCAGAGCTTTCATGGCCCTGGGATGTCATGAAAGCTTCCTCATATCCTTGAGAGGGCACAGCTTTTAGGGGAGGGAGGAAGGGGAGAGAGAGAGAGAGACAGAGACTGACTTGGTGGATCTGTGAAAGTCTCACATTCTTGATGAGGGGCACACAGAGAAAGAGGGATGGGCCGTAAGACCAGAGGCTGTGTTGAGGGGGAGAACTCAGTGAATGTTTGTGTGGACCATCTTCTGAAGACTGTGCGGGATGGTACTCTCACTAGATGGCAGCAGAGTATAGGGCCTGGGATATGAAGAGGCTCAGCTACCACCCCTTCACCCCCAACCCTACACTTGCCACTACTACTCCTTGCCATGACTTTTCTTCAGGAATTTACATGTCATCTCTGGGAGAAAGGCAGAAAGTGACAAACCGAATTGTTGAGTTTAACTTAGAATGAATGAGTCTACTCTTCAAGCAGTAAAATTTCATGTTTTGCTTTCAAATCCAGCCTGTAGCACCACTAAATCCCAGGATTGTGTAAGCTCTCATTCTTTAATGAGTTTCTTGTTCTATATCACTCATGGGTGTTCTGTTTCTCTAATGGAACTCTGACTGTTTGATGTTGGTCACGGTTCCACAGGAATAAAACCTTAAGGATGGGTATTCTCAATTGGTTCTGGATTGTCTGGAATTGGTTCTTGGATGAGATTAGATTTATAAGCAGTAATAACCTTGTTTTCTTTGGTAAGGAGGGCACTTGTCCACGGCATGCAGTGGCAAAACAGTTACTTAATTTATCACCTGTGGACACCTGTAATTCAGCACCCATACAAGGCAAAATTTTCTTTTTGGGCAGTCGTAGATAGATTCAGTTCCTTTACCCAGACTTTGGGTGGGGAATTTAAAATCTTGAGCTCATAATTTTATTTCTCCAGTTCAACTAGAAGCTACAAACTCACCCCTTTATACTACTTATTCTAGGGTGAGCAACCACCCTGGTTTTTCCAGAACTGAGGGGTTCCTTGAATGCTAAAACCGGAGAAGTCCCAGGTAACCTGGGATGAGTTGGTCACCTAACTTATACTTAAAGAAGCGTTTTATGACAGCATTTACTTGATTACAGAAATCAGTGCCTTCAAGGACTTGGAAGATACAGCGATGGTGAGTCTCACCACATCCTCGCTCAGTTCCCCTCTTTGTCCTGTTCAGAAGACAGCCAGGCTTGGAGAATGAAAATGGATTGCTATAGACTTAACCTGGTGGTGACTCCAATTACAGCCACTTTTCCAGATGAAATTTTGTTGTTGGAGAAGACACGTTCTCTGGCACTTGGCATGCAATTATTGACCTAGTTAGTGAATATTTTTTTTCTCTATACTTGTTAATAAAGGTAATCAAAACCAATTTGCTTTGAGTTGGCACCTTCACTGTCCCACCTCAACTACCTCTATCAGCTCTCTAGCCTTTTATCATTATTAAGGTCCGTGCACTGTTTCCATAAAGGGCCAGATAGTACAAGTTTAGGCTCTGTGGGCCTCATGAAATTTCCTTCCTCATCTTCTTCATTCTCCTCCATCTCCTATTCCTTTTCCTTTTTCTTCTGAAACCTTTAAAAGTACAAAAACCATTATTAGCTTCCAGGTTGTACAAAAGCAGGTTGTAGGCTGGATTTGGCCCATAAGTCATGGTTTGTCACAGGTAAGTGAACTAGCTAATATAACCTCCAATTTACAGAACGGTTAGCTTGCATGAGGTCACACAGTAAATGTATTATCTTGGATTTTAATAAGTTCCTGTAAGATTCCAAAACCTTTTTTCTTTCCATGGCTCTAATTCCTTGTCAGACTTTCTCCTTTATGCTGATGGTTTTATTTTATTTTCACGAATGAGGAGTGATCCTAGGTAAGAACGTAACTTGTCGACTGATTACTGTTAGAAAGAATATCTCACCATTGATTTGCTAAAACTGAAATCATTATATTTAACTAACATGTCCCATTATTTTACTAATTAATTTAATAAATATTTATTGAAGGCTATCACATCCTAAACACTATGTTCAGATACAGAGCTATGACTGTGCATAAGACAGACTTGCTCCTTCTGCTTAGAGATCACTATCCAGCAGGGAAAACAGACTTTAAAGAAATAATTGTACAACGAAATGCAGTTGCGATAATTGCTCCAAAGGAGAAGTCAGGTTGCTGTGGATTACTAGCATTTCCCCTATGTAACTAGTCAGTGTAGAGTCAGGGGTAAGTGGGTGAGGGGGAAGTACACGGAGTTGAGAAGAGAGGTTAGATTAAGGGAGAAAGGGTTTTGGCCATGTGATTCACTGAATTACCATTATCAATTCCATCCAGAAATACTCAGCTGTTTTATTTAAAGAGTCAAACCCCCCAATATTGAAAAGGGTAATTTAATATGATGACTGGACCTTTTGCTCAGTAATTCTCTTAACACTGGTGTAACAGCTTAGCAAAGGGAAGAACTTATTAAATATGCCAGTGTCTAGAACTCCTCTCAGAGATTCTGGTTAAGGATGGGGCCCAGGAAGAAGCATGTCTTTTCAGCCCTCTGTGTGATTCTGAAGTAGGCAGTCCATGATCTATTTACTTTTGATAAATAGCTACTCAACATAGAAGGCAAAGATGTTATATTGGTCTTTGTTTCTCAGTCCCCCAGGAAGGAATGCAACAGCTACTTCTAAGGACCCTATTCTTAAGGAAACAGACCCATGTCTGACATTTATTAAGCAGTCTTGGTCTTCATAGTCTTATTTGCCTCCAGTTATTATGCTTTGTGCCCCTCCTCCCCTATCTTGACCTTCTGAGATATGCTTGGGTTTTCTTGTTGTGTTTTCTCACCTTGATTTATGTTGTTTTTCCTTTCCAGACATGACTTTTGTTGAAGGTTGGCTCCCCCAGAAATGTAACCAAAACAATGACAAGGCAAAGCTGAATTTATTCTTATCATGGTAAGGAGTGCATTGCACTGACATTGTCTTAGCATCTTAGAGGGAGTGGGACAAAGACAGGCTATTCATGAGCATTCTGAAGTCTAGGTTAAGCCTGGTCTTTCAATACGGGGACTTGATTAGAATTGGGTAAGAAAATGGTATAATAGTTTAACATTGGTAGATTTTGAGTTGACGGGTTCAAGTAGTCTGGGGATGTAAACACTTGTTCATGCTTTTTATTGAAGTGTTGATGTGTCTTTCATGAAATTTCTGGAATGAACAGAAAAGTTATTTTCAACTTTTATCTTCCCGAGCAAGGGCAAGACTTTCCTGGAATACTAAAGTTACTTTGATGATAACAGTGGAATAATAAAGTCATATAAATATAGACAGTAAGTTGTGTGGGTAAAGATGGTTTTGGCTCACACTTTTTTGAATAAAAATGATTCTAATTATACAGATTTTCCATTTTTTTATTGTTTTAATTTTATGGGTATAAATTAAAGCATTTAATTTATTGCCCTCAGCAAAGTCTTGAGTTTGTCATATTTCCTGGATTCTTTCATGTTTTAGAATATTTGTTTTTTTTTTAATATGGAAAACATTTTGGTGGGCTATTATGTTCTTAGGGGACATATACTTAGTTATAGAAGATAGAGAGAAATAATTTTTATAATAATAAAATTACATCCACTACTTTTTACATGAAAAGTTTAAAATTTAAGTTCACATAATCTTAAAGGAAGAAAAAAATAGATAAAACTGAAGTAATGGCTAAATTTAAATAAATGGTTCTCCACCAAAAGAGATATGATTTTGTAAAGAATCCTTCTAAGTTAACAATAAAAGCCTATTAAAAAAAACCCAAGACAATGAAGTAATTTTTCCATGAGTTGTTTCATTTTTGTGTTATCTTTTATTTAACTATTAAGAAAACTGAGAATATTTGTACTCTTAAGGGACTATAGAAATGACCCCTGAAAGTATAGTCTTGAATATTTGTACTCTTAAATTTATCCCTTCTCCCTTGCTTCCTTCTGCTGATTTTTTAGGTGAATTACCATTTTCATGTTTTCAAGCATATGACATTTCAGTTCTGTTCTGGAACCATAAGTCTCATCACCAGGTGTTTCTCCACAGTTTTTCTAAGAATACTTTTATTTTTATTCATCTCTTGGTTGGTTAGATTTCAATGTCATGTAGTTTGGTTTTTTTTTTTTTTTATTCCAGAAAGGTTCATAGACACCGTATTCCTGAGGTCTTACACATGTGAAGATATCTGTTACTTTTATATTTGAAGAACAATTTAGCAGCATGTAAACTTCTTGGATTACATTTCCTCAACATCCTATAGACATTAGGTTTCTTTCACTCAGACACTTGCTCCATTGCCTTCTAGAATTGAATGACATGCAGATGTCTGTGGTCAATTTGACTTTTTTTCCTCTTGTAGTGGCTTGGTTTTTTTCCCTTGGGTGACTGAAGTATTATTTCTTTGTCCTTGAAATTCAATAATTTAACTAGGCTATATCAGAAAATGTGTCCATTTTCACCTAAACCATTTAATGAATAGTCTCCAAAAGATTTTGCTACTTCCCTCATCGCCCCCCAACTCATGATAGTCATCAAGAAGAAAAACTGTGTAGGAAACTCTCTCTTCTTAACTTGAAAAGCATATTAATATCCACTGAAATGAGAGATGGAAAATGTGACCAGCATTCCATAATTGAGTTATTCATTTAATGAATAGTGTCTGCTATGCATTTGACAGATTCTATTCTAGGTGAACTACGCAGATAAGGTTCCTGCTCTTATGTAGCATCTAAATTTGCTACACTGTCCACTATTAGTTGCACATATTTTGCATATTAATGCTTTTAGGTAGGTGTAGTGCTCACTTTATTTTTTTTTTTCTGAGATAAGGTCTCATTCTATCGCCCAGGCTGGAGTGCAGTGGCATCGTGATAGCTCACTGCAACCTCAAACTCTTGGGCTCAAGTGATCCTCCTGCCTTAGCCTCCCAGGTAGCTGGGATTACAGGCGTGTGCCACAACACTCGGCTTATTTTTGTATTTTTTGTAGAGACGGGGGTCTCACTCTTGCTCAGGCTGGTCTCAAATTCTTGGCCTTAAAAGATCCTCCCACCTTGGCCTCCCAAAGTACTAGGATTATAGGTGTGAGCCACCATGCCTAGCCTGATCTGTCTTATTTATGATTGCCATTATTGTTTCATATACTGGAGACATTTTTATCCTATGTCTCACCCCGTAATGGAGGAGGCAGGATGCAGATTCCTGGGCATCTTTAGAGCTACCACCCACAGCATATGACACAGGTTTTACTAATCATGTGTACTAGGGTGAGACTTGGATGTGGAAGTGAGAGAGGAGGAAAGAGGTTTTTCTTGGAGCTTCTGTCATTTTGCTGGCAGTATTGGTGTTTAGCTTTCTCTGGTGACCAGAGCAGAAACAGTAGCAATTTTTCATCAGTTCCGAGGTTGACTTTCTTTGGTACTTGGTGGATTAGCAGCAATAGTGGTGATTTTATCACTGGGTCAATTTTGTTGTGTAGTTTTGGGCATTATTCCCTGAAGACTAGTCTCACTCCGGTTTTCCAGGCCTCCCCCAATTCAGACCTACCCAAAGCCTTTTATGAAAATCACTTTCTGTGTGATTGGGAGATTCAGTTAAAAGTATGAACTAATTGATATAAGATGCTTATACAGTGGATTTTTTTGTTGTTTTCAGTATTTCTATTGGATTAGTCTTTTTTGTTTTGTATTTTTCTCCTATCTAATCATTCTGTTTTCTTCAATACTCTACCTTCATTGGAGTAAAGTTTTATTTCATGTTGTAATTTGTGTCTTTTCTCTAATATATTACTTGTGTTTCTTTTATTGAGTCTCAGATTTCTTACACAAGATTTTTTAAAAACTTCTTTGAACACTTAAAGAAAACAAAAAATTCTTTGAGGAAATAATATTGACAGACTCAAAATTTTTATAGACACTTCTGTGCCTAGTTATAAATTTATAATTGATGGCATATGTTTAACATTATACATTACAGAACATATAAACTACATTTTTAAAAGATTAAGAAAATAAACATTTATAAATCCATATAATTCTTGTAAACAGCTACTTCCTATCAGTAACCTGTGATTGCCTACATGTATAAAATAGCAGGTATGGTCATCATACGGTTACTTGATGTTACTGTAACTGGATTTTTCAATGAATAGTACTCAGTTGTGTGCAATCAGGAAGAGATAATCTTGTTCTCTTACCGCTGCCTTTAAAACATGAAATTGACAATCCTTCCTTCTCCCCTTAATGACATTTCGGGATGTGTTCATAGCTTTTCTAGTTACTTTGATCTAAAAGGAAGTGCTCGTCTTCAGATAGCAAAGGTCCCAATCAGATCTAAATCCATACTTTAATCTCTCATCCAACTCCAAGTATCTTCTCCTATTTTGGTTATCTATTGCTTCATATCAAACTACCTCAAAACTTAATGGCTTACAGAAAAAATCATTCAAATATTTTTCATGATTCTGTAAAGAGTTTGGACAGGGTAGAGCGGGGATGATTTGCCCCAGCTGCATGATGTCTGGGGCCTCAGCTGGGATGCCTAGAATGACTGTAGGCTGGAATGTTCAAATGGCTTCTTCATTCACACCTTTGGTACTTGGTGCTTCTTCATATGGTATTTGATCCCCGTTGCATCTCATCCTTCATAACCACTTCACATGGCCTCTCTGTCATAGTTATTTAGTTATCTTCCTTACATGCCTGTGTAGGGTCCAAAGAGCATGAAAGCAGAAGCTGCCAGATCTTCTTAATGCCTGGGCTAGGAAGTCCTAGAATATCATTTGCTCTAGATTTAGTAGATCAAAATAGTTTTCCTTAGAATAGATTTAATTTGTAAGTGGTTTGATCTTTGAGAATGCAACTTAAAAGAATCATAAGGCCATGTGTTGATATTTTTCCCCAGATAATTTCTTATTGGTTTTAGGCAATGAATAAAAGAGTAACATGATAGCAGTTTTTCAGAAAATTTTTGCTTATTTTCCATTGTGGATGTCAGACTCTAAAGTTTTGGAAACTCTTACAGATGTAAGCATAGATCTTTTCTGAAAACAAAAAGTCATTTAAAAATCATTGTAAAAGATACTTTAAGAAGAGTACAATATGGAGGTTTAAGAGTATAATTTCTGTCTAATCTCATCACATAAAAAAAAAGAATATAATTTCTGGAACTTTGTTACCAAGTTCAATTCTAGCTCTACCTCTTATTGGTCATATAACCTGGAGCAAGTTACTTAGCCTCTCAGGGCCTCAGTTTCCTCAAATGTAAAGTGGGGATATTAACAGTCCCTCCCTTATACAGTTGTGAAGATTAAATGAAATCATACATGTAAAACTGTTAAAATATCTAGCCCTCCTACATACTCAATGTTGGTTATATTTATTATTGTTTTGTATTATTATTATATGAAAAGATCAATCCAATAGAATGCAGCAAAGGAGAAAAATGACAACAAAAGCGAAAATGGTAGAACTATGACCGTTGTGTTAGTACACACGAAGATTCAACAAATGTGTGTAGGTTATTTGTCACCATTAAGAAGTAGACAATTAGATTTGAAAAACATTACAAAATCCAGTTATATGATGTATCAAAGAGCCAAATCTGAAACTATACCACAGAGAAAGACCAAAAATAAAGAGATGATCAGAAAGCATATCAGGAAAATTATAATCAAATGAAAGCTGGCAAAGCAAAATAAGACGAATTAGAAAATATGGCAAAAGCATTACGATAAAGGTCACAACATAATAAAAAGAATTTCTCAAGAAGATATAAAATTGTGAACTTCAAATGTACCCAATGTTGTAACAAAATATATAAAACTCAAGCTGACACAATCCTAAGGTAAATTTGACAAATTCATAATCATACTGGGAGGCTTAACATTTTTTTATCAGAAATTGATATCATTTTATCTTTTTAAAACTTTTTTCTTATATTTTGATTTTTTTTGAAAACATGCACATTCTTTTTTAAGGATACATGAAAGAGTTATAAACATTGGCCAGGGCTGGGCGCGTTGGCTCACGCCTGTAATCCTAGCACTCTGGTAAGCCGAGGCGGGCCAATCGCTCAAGGTCAGGAGTTCGAAACCAGCCTGAGCAAGAGCGAGACTCTGTCTCTACTAAAAATAGAAACAAATTAATTGGCCAACTAAAAATATATAGAACAAATTAGCCGAGCATGGTGGCACATGCTTGTAGTCCCAGCTACTCAGGAGGTTGAGGCAGGAGAATCACCTGAGCCCAGGAGTTTGAGGTTGCTGTGAGCTAGGCTGATGCCACGGCACTCTAGCCCAGGCAACAGAGTGAAACTCTGTCTCAAAAAAACAAAACAAAACATAAAACATTGGCCAGGTATTAGGTCTCCAAAGAAGTTCCTATGAAGGTCAGAGCGTGTCCTCTGAACATGGTACATTAAATTAGAAATCAAGAGTAGAACCCAATAATTGGGTTATGCATTACCTCAAGAAGCTAAAGAAAATTGACAAAGGTTAAGAAAAAGGCAAGAAGAAGAATTAATGAACTAGGAAACAAAAGCAGAGAGGATCAACAAAAGCAAAGGTGGTTCTTTATGAAGATTTAGGTTGTACTTATAAAATTTGATATACATAAAATATTGCCTTATGGCCACTCTGTCATAGAGGCAAGGAATGGAGAGATGTGCATTTAAAGCCCAGAACTTCTCCATGAACTTTTAGTCTCTGTTATTATGTTATCTAATCACAGGGGTGTCTTTCTCTCTTTACTTTTCACTGTTAGCTCACATTCTGAGAAATAAGAAAATATTGTACCATTTCAGATTCACCTAGGAAGTGAATAGGTTTCTTAATGTATTTTCTCAAGCATGCTAGTCCTACTACAAATTCAAAGCAAAATATTTAAAGCAAAATTAAATATAAATGTAAATAAATATTCATATTTAAGGCAAAAGTAGTCTTACACATTGCTCACAAGAAGTAAAGTAGAAAGTATATGTGGCAAAAACCAAATTCTTGCTTAGCATGAGTTAAAGCACATATGAAATGTTTCAGACATACATACAAGAATTGGTGGGATGTACTTAACACATTAAAAAACGTCGGCCAGGCACAGTGGCTCACGCCCGTAATCTGAGCACTCTGGGAGGTGGGTGGATCGCTTGAGCTCAGGAGTTCAAGACAGGCCTGAGAAAGAGCAAGACCCCATCTCTACAAAAAACAGAAAAATTAGCCAGGCATGCTGGTGCCTTAGTCCCACCTACTGGGGAGGCTGAGGCAGGAGGATAGCTTAAGCCCAGTAGTTTGAGGTTTTTGTGAGCTATGATGCCACCACTGCACTCTAGCTACGGCGACAGAGTGAGATTCTGTCTAAAAAAAAAATTTTTTTTTTCTTAAAATTTCAGGGTTTGGGTTTTGTTTAGTTGAACCTTAGTGTTTTGCAGGTACATCTGCTTTTTAAAAAAGGGTCAAGCCATTGTCATTACCCAGAATCATGCCATCTGTTTTATTTTTAGGAAGGTTATTAAATGGGAACTGTCTTCATGTAGATTTATTTCATTTAGTTGATGTGCTAATGAGTTCTAGGGAGATTGTATTTTACGTTGTATGTACATTAGTTACATTTATATAACCGAAGTTGCCATCATTTTCTCCTCTATGAAAGTTTAATTTCCTTATTCAAATTGCTCTAAATAGATTGTCATTGAGTGCTGTAACACAGGTAAAAAAATGAGTTTTACAGTCTTAGAACATCCTGGTACCCTCATTTAACACAATCATTTTGGATGTTAAACTAGATGGGCTCATTATCTTCTCTCTTCAACCTACCTCATAGTTAAGGAAAATTAGTATTAATCTAGAAGAACGTTTTGTTATTTCCCAGCTCAAAACGTACATTCTGCCTCTTTTATTAAAACTAGGTCTGTTCTTATGACCAGACTGGAGATTTCCAGTCTCACGAATTCATTACATTGTCACTTTATTTTCACAAACAAGCTATGTGTCCTTTAGATTATATTAGAATAAAATTGGCTTTGCTTGTCATTGCCAAAAGGATACAGAAAGGTTAGAAATTAAGTTGTTTAGTAGGTGTTTATTGAACATATAATATATACTCTTTGTTGTGAGGGAAAAAGAACTATAGGAAATGACTGCTTATTTTACTCAAAACTGACATGAGTAATTGATTGTTCAAACGGACGGTGTAAACTCTAATGCTGTTTTGGACATACCAACTTTTGTCTACCAGGAGAATTACCAATATGGAAAGACTGGACTTTGGTTCATTTACACAACAGATGCTTGGTGACATCTACTATATATGACGGGATGTAGTTATGAACAGCACAGAGGTAGACCCTGCCTGTATGATGCTGGAAAAAACCTTAGAAAGAGTATTTTAGGGAACAGAGTATTCTACTAAAAGCAATTTCAGAGATTTCAAACAGTGAGAACTAAATGTGATACTCTTCCCCTCTATGCTCAAAAGAGCCCCAAGGGATGACCTGTGGTCACAGGCATGAACTGCCTTATCTTCATTGCTCAGTGCGACAACGTGAGTGATTGACCTCCAGGCTTCAGCAAAGGTTTGAATCAACATTTGTCAAGTGCCGCCATTCAGATTCTCACCCTACACTTAGAAACACAGCACACTTGGTTTGTAAAATCCATTCAAAATGAGATTGTGGTTAAAACACAGTAAAATTTAAGCTATATGTCAAAGCACATACTTTTCTTCTTCAGTGAAAAAAATGTTGGCATAGCTAAGGAAGCGCTTACATTAAATCAATACCCTGCAGTTAAATCTAAGTGCTATGGAATGAGTATACTAGAAATATTTCAATGCTTTAGGGAAAAATAATTTGAACTGAACTCATACATTATTGTAACACTGTATTTTTTAAGTGTGTGTAAAGTAAAACTGGCGGAATTTCCTTACACGTGGTAGCTTTCTAGTATATTGTATATATAAATACAGATAAGAAAGGTATGCATATCCTCAAAGGGTTTTTCTATATATCAGGTATTGAAGATCTTACTTTGTGCCAGGTACTTTGCTAAGTGCTTTATGAACACAGTGCTGTCGAATCTAAGCACTAACTTAAGCATCACAACCACCCTGTGATAGGGACTGTCATCAGTGTGATTTCAGATGAGAAAACCGATGTTTGAAGAAGTGAGACAACGTATTTGATTTCATAGAACCGGCAAGTGCAAGTATTGGCTTAAATCATATTTGCTTAATTTCAAAGTCTACCTTCCTAACCATCCTGCCATACGTTTTAAAATTTTATTTTTTCAACTTGTAGTTCACTCTTTTTTCCACTCAAAATGTTTTTGCTTTTAATTAATACACAGCCTTGCATACTTTTGGACATCAAAAGTTAAGGCCTAGTACTTTAGTCTGCAAAAATTTATTGACTCTTGTTACCATTTATTGGTGCCAACTACTCTAGACAGCCCTATTTTAACAATGATGTGCATTAGTAGCTACTATTACTAGAAAAGTATTTAAAATGGGTTCTGAAGTCTATCCTTGCACAGTATAGTTAAAGAACCTATTACACTTTTATGATGTCAGAGCTTATCATATGTGATCTTTAGTTTTCTTCTTCCCCAAATCTGGTCTACCAGCTTTATTTTCTCTCTGCTCTATGTCTAAACATCTAATGCTCTTGTATTAAGTTTCCAATGACTGGACATTGTGGAAACTTTCTGGGTTTTTCCCTAAAGCAAAAGTATCCACCTGATGGTCCAGAATCCCAATATGAATTACAGACCCGGTATGTCTACTTTGTATATTGTTTTTAAGTTTTTTTTTTTTGAGACAACAAACATGGGAAATTTTATATAAAATATTAAAACCTGGATCATAAACATAATCTGGCAACACTGGGTCTAAACTTTTGCATGGTAATAATGGCCTGGCTCTTATTAGCAGGTGCAACTTTAGATAGGGTGGGTTCTTTTCTGTTTGCCACAGACACACCGCTCACAACTGACTTTCCAATTCTAGCTCAAGTGCCAGTTGCCATTTATCACTGTGCTTGCACAGTTTGTTTTCTCATAGTTGAGCACTTTTTATATTATGTCTTAAAATTAATAAAATGAAATATAGACCCAAAGATCTATATGCTTTAATAAATGAAACTATATTTGTCTTTAGATGTGAATAATATCCAGAAATCTTTAAAATGCAATCAAATATGTGCCTTATACTAATATTTTTCACTGATTTTATGTTACCTCCCTGGTGATGGAGTTTGTGACTTTAGCTTTAGAGCAAGTCTAAATAGTCACAGACACTAAAGAACTAACAAAAAGGAACAAGGGCTAGAGTTACCCAAATTCTCTTTGATTCAGAGGCTAATTCCATTAGGTCACTCACATTTCTTCGATGTTCTAATGTATAAGCCATGTACTTATTTGAATTACTAGACAAATTCATTTGTGAAAAATTATGTGTAAAAATAGGACCTTCTATTTTTACTTTAGCTTTAAAAAGTTTATATATTTTTTCTTTCAAATTCAATAAAATAAATTTTATCTATATTATAGAGCATTCACCAATTTCCTTCTTTTTTCTTCTTTACTAACAGAAGTGCCTTTTTTCTGAGACATTAATGAATACATGAAAAATGCTCATTTTTCAGACTCCCTTGCAGCGCGGAGTAGCTGTATGACCAAGATAATGAGATGTCTGTGAAATTCTACTGGATGGGAGGTTTCTCAGAAAGCCATTTTTTTGAGTAAATATTAAGCTTAGCCTCAGTTAGCACACACATTTTTTGTACCTTACCCTTAATCTTCTTGCCTGAAATGCATATGCAGTTTCTGAATATGGAGCAAGCATTTTGTGATCACAAGGGCAAAAGCTAAATGCTAAAGTTGAGTGAGAAGGAAGTTATATGGAATTTTAGTCCTTCTCATTTTCATGGAGTTGCCATGTTAGACTTGGGTTACTCACTGTCATACTTCTAGTGACTTGAGAAAAATGTTCCTCTATTTGGTTCAACTTCTTTTTTTTTTAACCGTTGTGATTTAAAGTTTATTTTATCTGATATGAGAATGGCTACGCCTGTTCTCTTTTGGTTTCCATTTTCATGGAATATTTTTTTCCATCTCTTCACCCTGAGTCTGTGTGAGTCCTTGTGGGTTAGATGCATTTCCTGGAGACGGGAAAGGGCATGGTGACAGCTTCTGGCGAGGCCGTTCATACTGCCTCATAACATGGCGGAGAGCATCACATGGCCGAAGGGCAAGAGAGTGCATGTCAGCTTGGGTCTCTGCTTCTCTGCTTATAAAACCGCCAGTCCCACCATGGTAGCCCCACCCTGATGATCTTATTTAATCCAAATGACCTCTCAAAAGCCCTACCTCCAATTGACATACGAATTTAGAGATTAAGTTCCCAACATACAAAATTTGGAGGACACAGTAGCAGTAACTAACTTCCAAATCATAGCAGTAACTTCCCAAACTAAAATACAAAGGAAAAAACAAAAGAATGAAAGACAGAAAAAAAGATTCAAGAATGTGGGACAATTATAGAATGTGTAACATGCACATAATGGGAATACCACAAAAAGAAAGAAAAGAGCAGAAGAAATATTTAAAGCAATAATGACTGACAATTTCCCAAAATTAGTGACAGACACCTAATCACAGATACAGGAAGCTCAGAGAACATAAAGCAGAATAAATACCAAAAAATTCCACTAAGGCACATCGAATTCAAACTGCACAAAATTAAAGACAAAGAAAAAAATCTTGAAAATAGAGGGAAAAAAACCCAGTTTATCTCTAGAGATATAAGGATAAGAATTACTTTAAACTGCTCTTCAGAAACTATTCAAGCAAAAAGAGATTTGAGTGAAGAAATTAAAGTGTTGGAAACAAAACAAAATCCTCTAATCTAGAATTCTTTATCCAGTGAAATTATCTTTCAAAAGAAGGAGAAATAAAAGACTTTTTCAGCTAAAATGAGGGAATTTGTTGCCAGTAGATCTGTTGTGTAAGAAATGTTAAAAAAGATTCTTTAGAAAGAAGGAATACAATACAGGTAAAAAACTTGGATCTGATAAAGAAAGGAAAAGCATTAGAGAAAAAACAAATAAAGGTAAAATAAAAGTTTTTTATTTTTCTTGTTTTTAATTGCTCTAACAGATAACAGTTTTTCAAAATAGTAATAGCAACAATGTGTTTAGTGATTACAGC
The DNA here is from genome assembly GCA_963574885.1 of Lepilemur ruficaudatus. NCBI lineage: Eukaryota > Metazoa > Chordata > Mammalia > Primates > Lepilemuridae > Lepilemur > Lepilemur ruficaudatus. The sequence continues at coordinate 35,741 of CAUYRT010004586.1, forward strand.
TCAAGAATAAGTAAAATGAATGATAATAATGCTGTAAGAGACAGAAGGGAGGAATTTGGAATACTGTTATAAATCACTTGCACTATTTGAAAAAGGACTTGGATTAGTTTTAAATATATACTGCAAACTCAAGGGTAACCACTAAAAAAGTAAAAAAAGAAATATAGTTGATATACTAAAAAAGGAAGAAAAAATGAAATCATAGAAAATGCTCAATTAAAACCAGAGAAGGCAGAAAACAAAACAAACACAAAAAACAAAGCAAAGCAAAACAAAACAACAACAACAAAACCACTCAAGGCAATGATAGAAAACAGTAGCAAATAATATATATGGTAGATATTAATCTAAGTGCACCAATAATAACTTTAAATGTCAATGGTCTAAATACACCAATTAAAAGACAATGTCTATTGAGTGGATGAAAAAAAACCCGGTATGACTGTAGGTTGTTTACAAGAAATCCGCTTTAAATGTAAAAACACAGGTAGATTAAAAGTAAAGGGATGGAGAAAGACATACTATACTAACAGGTATCGCAAGTGTTATCTGGAGATAGAGCAGCCATCTTGCGGTTATAAGGATGAAAGCCACTTACTAAGGTTGGCAGATAAGAAAGTCACAGGAGAATGGGTCCTAAATGACTTCCTCAAGCGTTGCACTAGCCCTGAACTTTGTGCCTCCAGCCTTCTTATGTGATAAAAATAAACTCCTGCTTGGGAGCACCATAATAATTGTAACATCGGACCATAAGCAATCTCTTCTGATACTAAGGGAAATAAACATTTATCAACAATTTGGAGCTTCAGAGCTTCACATATATCAACATAATTTTATTTAATCTTTTTTTTTTTTTTTGAGGCAGAGTCTTGCTCGGCCACCCAGGCTAGAGTGCCAGAGCATCAGCCTAGCTCATGGCAACCTCAAACTTCTGGGCTCAAGCGATCCTCCTGCTTCAGCCTCCCCAGTAGCTGGGACTATACGCTCAAGCCACCTCTTCTGGCTAATTTTTTCCATTTTTAGTAGAGACAGGGTCTCACTCTTGCTCAGGTTGGTCTTGAACTCCTGAGCTCATGAGATTCTTCTGTCTGGGCCTCCCAGAGTGCTAGGATTACAGGCATGAGCCACTGTGCCCAGCAATATTTTGTTTAATCTTTGTAACACCATTTTTAATGTGAAGAAACTGATACTCAGAAATTAAATAACTAGCTGAGGGTTACACATCTAGTATATAGAGGAGCCTGATATGAAACCTGATCTTTGACTTCCCATATAATTATCACCATCATAAAAATAGGGTTAGCATTATTATTTTTTTGTTTCATTACCATGTTTGTACTAGAGAAGTGTTTCACCAAGATGAGAATAATTCTTAGCATAAATTTCAGTGAACATGAATGCTTATTTTTACTTGTAATTGGTATTTAAAAAATATGAGAAAACATATCAGTTTTTTTTTCCCCAAAAGCTGGAGTTAGAATAAGGTTAGGTATATTGAATTGACCTTTATACATAGTTTTCTGTGCAGAACTTCAGTTGAAATCAAATTACAAAGCAAAAGAAAAAAAAAAAAGAAATAAAAATCTTCTGGCTTTTAAAAAACTTTTATTTCTTTTTTTTCCATAAAACTGATTACTAAGATGTCATGATGCTAAGCACAAGAAATGTACAATTGAGAAAGAATTGGAGAGATTAGATTAGAAGGGAGTGATGTGCATTTACTTAAGGAGAAACATATCTTGAAGGCTAATAAAGAAGAAAGATATTACAGGGTATATTTATGTACTCTTTGTCAGGGATGGGATGGATAGTTCTAAATTTGTACTATGAGGTAACTTGTACAAGTTTCTGGAAAGTATTATACTCAAGACCACACTTTTTTTTGCCAAGCATCTTTGTCTTAAACTTTTAAAATTATGTCTGATTTGAGGGAAATATCATCCATCTGTTTCTGGTTCATTTCCACTTTACTCATCAACTTACTATTTTATTTGCAACACAATATCTGAAATAGAAGACTTCAGAAACAGCTAAACTCAGTTTTCTTTTACCTCTCATAATGAAAAACATTGAAAATCAGAGTTTAAAAGCCCTAAACAAACTATCTTTGAGCGTTGCTTTAATTAAGTAAGTGTCTATATAAAGTTGATACCCATAGTCAACAACTTAAAGTGAGGTCATTCTTTTAGTAAATTCTTCATGGTGGAGGACTGCAAGACACTTTCTTGGCCGAATCAGGGAATTTAATTTTTATACTCTGGAAACTGTCAGAGTTGCTTCAATTCAGCAAGTGGTTTGTTGAGTAGCAACACCGTTAAAGCTAGCTAGGCTCCTCTAGAACTAAGAAAATTGTATCAGTCACATTTCCAACCCTCAAAGGACATCAAGGTACATGGGATAGGTTAGACATAGGTGACAAATTGGAGAATAAAAAAGGTGTTACTGATCTGGCAATGAGAGCCGTAGGGTCTTTTGGGTTTATCAGTAGGAAGAAACCAATTAGGGTTGAAGGCCCTGTGAAATGTGTGTGTGTGTAATTTGAGTTAGGTTGTAAGAGATTGTTAAGATTTATGCATGTATGATAAGAAGGTCAGAGTTAGGGGGTGGCAAGTGTAGGGAGTGTACAGAGAGTTTACATCAGTATGATGCAGGAATATCATAGATATTGAGGCAAGAGGTTCATGTACAAGACTGATTTTTGGAAGATTTGTGCTTGAGAAGTACCATTTCATTCTCTCTCTATTTTTGTCTCTCAAACATAACCTTTACCTGGAATTGATGACTACTTTTTATCAAGTGCCCTTGTTAAATTGTATAACTTATCTCTCTTTTGCCCTGATCACCTTGAGTTCCTTTATGGACATAGCTAAATAAGCAACCTCTTTAGCATGCCTTGGCTTAGTAGAATCTTTTAAAAAATCTGACCAGTGGGCTACTGCTTGCTTGCTGCAAAAACTGATTAAACTTTTCTGGAAGAAAAAGCTTTACAGAAGATAGCAAATTTATCTAGTTTTCCACTTAACATTCCTGTTTTGAAGATATATTGAGATAAAATTTGACCCGTTAAGGTACAATTTTGAAGTAATGCAGAGAGATTCAGAAATGCACATGATCTTAAAGTACTCCAGGATCTGAGTAATACAATACAGATATGAATTTTACATGTCAAATTGACACTCTTGTAAGTTGAATTTCTTTTATTTACTTACTAACACAGGGGAAATGCATACCAAATTAAAATTGCCAATTCCCTGTGTCTGCAAATTAATAATAGTTAGAGGAAGGTAGTTTGGCATGGGGAATAGTTTCCATTATTTATATGAGTCCCAGTTGTTTAGCTAGAGATAGTTTAAAAAAGTCCTTTTGCTGTAGAAATAAAGTCAGGTGGACTGCATCATGGTTTCAAATCTTATTGCAGTTCTGAGAAATCATAAATAATGAGAATTGGACAATTAGGAGACTGGCCAATAATACAAAAGAAGACCAGGTTTTCCCTTTTTAAATATGGTAGATCACAGTAAATGTATTTTTAAAATCCTATTGCTTTAGGATGCAGGTCTAACTAGTACAGATTTCAGGCCACACACAGTATACAAAATTCAACAAACTGCATATCTTATTTTTTATAAAAATTTTTATTTTGAACCCTCATTCTATCTATTGGTGAAGATTAAATCTTAGTTCAGTCATTTCAGGGGTACCAGCCCTCCTGTATATTTTCCCCATATGTATTTAAGTTCCAGAGGGCTTATGGGGGTGCTGAGTGCATGTTTTCTCATCCTTTGTTAATATTAATGTCATCTACCCACTATGACATTATCTGAGATGTACCTCATTTTCCCCACTTGTGGTAATCAGTCCACATGTGTCACTACTGTATTCTCCCTGTGTAACTCAGATGGCCTTATCCCCACTTGCTATATAAAAACCTTTGGCTCTGCTCCTGGACCCGAATGGCAAAGGGAGAACCTCTCCATCTAGACATGCCTCACAACCATTCTATCTACTGTTCTTCTGCCATGTTGTAGAAGGAGGATGTACCTGTCCAGTTCCTTTCTGTTTTATGTGAAAATGGAGGACACAGATCCATTCTCCTCTCAGATTCCAAACACGTATCCAGGGTTTCTCACTCTCCCACCCCTCAGCCTCTAAGGGCTCTTTCTTTGGGAACTGGCATATAGCCTTCTTGCTTTCACTGTCTCTTCTCTTCTTCCTCCCTCTGCCCCACACCTCCTCTGTCAAGGGAGTCTTTATCTAGTCTGGAGGTGATGTGATTTGGCTTTCCTTTGTTCTTCCCAACATATCGTTTTATGTTTTTAATGGCTTAGATTTTGGAACCTCAGAAATTCTAATTCTTGGAAATTAAATGCCTTGGATTTTGAAATTCGAAAACCATGTTTCTGTCTTTTATCTGATTCATCACCCTCCCTCAGACAATGTATCATCATACTCGCGCTTAGTCAGGAAGAATCACAGGATAATAGAGTTGATGTATCAAAACATACCCAGTCACACTTTTGTTTTTAGCCATACTTTATGGAAATGTACAAAGAATATTTATTTTTATTCTTGAGCATCTTGTTTTCAAGAACTGTGAAGAGTCTGAGGTTTTACCCTTCCTACAACTGACAAGTTAGCCTGCTACAGTCTCATGGATGATGGTAGCATACATGAGATTCTTGGGCCGGAGACAAAGAGTAATTTATAACTCACAGCAGTAGCTGTACCTAGAGTATCAGTCAATATTTTTGTGCTGTTTCCTGGAGCCCCAATTCTCACACAATGATGACGAGAGTGCCAGATGACACCTGCATATGCAGTGGGCTATGTTACAGGAAAGGAACCCTCAATTTAGGGAATCTGCATTGTGTTTAGCGGGCAGAAAGCATACCTGTCCTTTGCTTCAGTGAGACACACAATCTCTATCTTCCAAGGCTATAAACAAACCTGCCTTTTGCTCTGGAGAGAACCACTATCTGGGAAATATTTATGGAAGTTGGTAACAATGTTTTACATTAATAATGTAAGTAATGGCTATTCCTTTTAAACTATCATTAGAATGATAAAGACTGTATTTTTAAAAAAATTGAATTAAGACTCAGTAGGGTCCTTCTGTCTATTAATGTATATGGTCCTAGACAAACATAGTGTATAAGAAAGGGCAGTCAATGCCTTACTTGCGAGATAGACAGAAATGTGAGAGACCTGAGGATATTTGTCTCCTAGCACTCATCAGCTCTCAGAGAAATGTGCTATGATAACAAAAACCCTTGAATCATCAAGCAAGAGTGTGAGATCTATGAGCTGTCCATTGCCCACTTAAAGTATGATTTGAGCATTTGAGTGCTGGGAACACAGTATGATTACAAAGGCAATAATGCAGTGACCCAGTACATGGACATTTAAGTGATGACGATAATAGCTTGAGCAGTAGTTGGTGCTACTTAGTAAGACTTTCCTATCCAAGTCTTCCTTCACCCACAGTCCTGCCCCTCAGCACTGCCTCACAGTTGCTGCTTTCTGATGGGTATTGCCCATTAGGAACCCCTCAGTTATTTCTTCATTTATTTAAAATCAATTTTAAGAGTTTTTATTAGGACTGTGGTCTATTTTGAAATATATTTAAAACCCTCTATTGAGACCATAAGATAGGAAGATGTTAGAAAGAGGATGTGTAAAATCTTCCTTAAGCTAACATGGATTTCTTTGTTTAAATCCAGTTTTCAGGTATTCAGAGCACAGCTTCTTGAGCCAATATATGAGCCAAATACATGGGTAATGGTGAAAAAAATGTAGTCAATTTTATATGAAAAAGTAATTGAATTTTTCTTTTTCTGTGGAAATGTTTAGTCTCCTACAGGCAAATTTAGGATGATAAACCTAGGAAAATGTCCTCTCTCTGAAAAAAGATTCTTCTGTTTCCTTTTTGTTTGTTGTTTGCAAAAATATTTTCTGATATCTGTATTATTTAGTTACTGCTGAAGATAGAACAAATTCAAGCATGCTAATTATATTTATTACTGTTAAACAATTACAGTATAAAGGAAATGTGAAATATTTATGGAAGTTGGTAATAATATTTTACATTAATAATGAAAGTAATAGCCGTTCCTTTTAAACTAGTTATCATTAGAATGATAAAGACTGTATTTTTTAAAAAATTGAATTATGACTCAGTAAGGTCCTTCGGTCTATTTTTTTTTTTTTTTTTGAGACAGAATCTCACTCTGTTGCCTGGGCTAGAGTGCCGTGGCATCAGCTTAGCTCACAGCAACCTCAAATTCCTGGGCTCAAGTGATCCTCCTGCCTCCCAAGTAGCT